>JAQFVV010006200.1:8400520-8689080 GCA_028023455.1 Epiperipatus broadwayi | reverse complement strand
TAAAGATGTAATCGTTACATATATATAAAGTACAGCTGATGAATAGTGTTATATATATTGAGAACAATAGTACTTTAAATAATTTCTTGAAATGACATTTAAAATTTCTAATTAACAAATTTTAAAAGTAAATGATTTTGTCAAGTAAAAATAAAACAAGAAAAGAGAATAATGAATGACATTAGTGTTTAGAAAATTATTTGTTCCTGATATTGTTTATATATATATAAAAAAAACTACAAATGTATATATTGAAAATGAGGCTAATGAAACTTTCCAAATGATGTTTTTCTTTCTTTTTTTAAAAAAAACTTTTACTTACCATAAAAGAAGAGAGGTTAATTAATAGCTTTAATTCATATTATCTATTTTGTTATATGTATATATACACATCATATGTGTGCATTTATGTATTATTAAAAATGAATTGAATTTTTTTATAAGTCTATGAGAATTCAAATATATTAATTTTTAAATTATTATATAGCATATCTGATTGCTTATATACATATGTGAATTTTATGTTTTTTTGACAGTGAATTAATTGTGTATTAAGAAAGTATAATGTGATTTATTTAGGTTATTTTTTTATAAATGCCAGTGTGTGCAAACAATTCAATGCACATATATATATATGTTAAATGTCATTATTTATATATCATAAAACTGTGATCGTTTTTTTATCATTGTCATGTAGACACATTTATGTTAAATCAGTCATTATAATTATAAAAATGAATTTCATTTTTTATTATACATGCATGTCTGTGTGCTGATATATATATTTAGATATTTTCTATAAACCTATTGAGGTATTTGTAAATCACAATGTGATAACTAATTGTATATTAATTAAAATCACAATGCTAAATTTATATTTATGGCATACTCAGCAGATCTTATTTCATTTTAATTATTATTAATAAATTGATATTTCATTGTTAAAATATTCCACTGAATTTATTTAATCTTAAAATATTATAAATTATTATATGTTGTATAATATTTCTTATTCATAGTAACAGTTATAGAGCTTTTGTTTCTAAGCTAGATTCATGCATAATGGTCAGTTATGTAAAAAGGGTTTATATTTAATGTTTATGAACATCCAGTTGATGATGATCCTGTTTTCGCACAAAGTTCATGCACTCAAATTATTTTAGTTTAGTATTTATACTAAGTGGCCAGAGCATTGATGATCAGTATGTTTTAGTATTGATGATCAGTATGTTTTAGTACTGATGATCAGTATGTTTTAGTATTGATGATCAGTATGTTTTAGTACTGATGATCAGTATGTTTTAGTATTGATGATCAGTATGTTTTAGTATTGATGATCAGTATGTTTTAGTACTGATGATCAGTATGTTTTAGTACTGATGATCAGTATGTTTTAGTATTGATGATCAGTATGTTTTAGTACTGATGATCAGTATGTTTTAGTATTGATGATCAGTATGTTTTAGTACTGATGATCAGTATGTTTTAGTATTGATGATCAGTATGTTTTAGTACTGATGATCAGTATGTTTTAGTATTGATGATCAGTATGTTTTAGTATTGATGATCAGTATGTTTTAGTACTGATGATCAGTATGTTTTAGTACTGATGATCAGTATGTTTTAGTACTGATGATCAGTATGTTTTAGTACTGATGATCAGTATGTTTTAGTACTGATGATCAGTATGTTTTAGTATTGATGATCAGTATGTTTTAGTATTGATGATCAGTATGTTTTAGTATTGATGATCAGTATGTTTTAGTATTGATGATCAGTATGTTTTAGTACTGATGATCAGTATGTTTTAGTATTGATGATCAGTATATTTTAGTATTCCAGCATTTTTTTCTCTCATATTCTTATTGATTAGCATTTAAGATTGTGCATTGAAATTATGGTTTAAATAATATGCCCCAAGCTGGCAATGACTAAATAAGTATCATGGTCTATAGTAGACTCATTTTAAATCCACTCACAAGCTTGACTATTGATTTATTTTTATTGTTGATCATTCATGATGATGATGAATAAATATTTTTTAGGGTAATGCTGGTGAACTTATAATCAATATAGCTAGTAGCTATGCTGATCTTTCATACTCCTCATCTCTCAGTCTCATTCCTCATATTCATTTGTACTTATATTTAAATTTAAATTTTGTAGTAACTGGAATGATGATGATGAATTCCATCATCCCAGATTTACCCCCATTGAGTCCATACCACTGTATGTGCATGAAAAGAATATATATAAGTATCTACATTTATTAATACATGTAGGTAAATATGTATATACATTGCTGTGTTTTAAATACATAAAATATTATTTTATATATATTATAATGTTCTTATAAAACAATTGATATATTTATTATATAATCTTGGTTTTTTATTTTATTAGTGACAAGTGCTAGTTACCTGCATAAGTGTACACAAATAAAATTGATGCTATATCTTATTAATTAATTAGTAATAATAATAAAAGTGAAAGATAAAAAATAAATATTCTCCAACAATACATATTATTATATCTGATTTTGATTTATTTATAAATATCAAACAGATAATAAATATTTAATTGGTTGAAAATAAAATAAAAAATATAATATTTTTTTTAATTTGGGGTTTATCAATATATATAAATGTTAAGTGGATATTAATAAATCACCTACACATACATTTTAAAAATTTTTAAAAAATTTCAATTACTACTTCTAATTGGCTTTACATTATAGACTAAATTATTCTTTGGTAACTTACTTTTTTTTAACATAAGTGTTTGCAAACTGAAAATGTAAAACATTTATTATTTCAGAAATTAGAATTAGATTTATCCATATACACACATACATTTGCACTTTAAAATATAAGATAACTTTGCTGTAAACTCATTTTGATCACTCTAATATATTTTATTAAATATAAAATAATCAAGCCTTTTATGAAAAATTATATAATAACATTCAAAAAGAATCTTTCATTATATTTAACTCTTTTATATATATATTTTTCTCACATCTTGAAACTACTCTTTTACACTCTTTTCTTTAATGATTTCAAAGTTTCTTCACCTGATTCCATTAGTATCAGTTAGCACTGGTCATATATTATTAATTTATTGAAAATACTTTACCAATTCTTTTAAAATGAGTATTTTTTTAAGCAGTTAAACAGATTCGTTTGCATTTCCTTAACATTGGAATAGTACACGTAGTATATGCAAATTGTACTGAATAGTTCTATAATTCTTTTACATTTATATGAGACTGGAATAGCACACATGGCATATACACATGATATTGGTTAGCTCTATAAGAATGTCTATATTTTTAATCTGTATATAGATTAGCCTCATATATGATTACTTTATAAAAATAATTTAACTTGAATGGGCAATTCAACTACTTACAACTTTTCAATTCACATTTACCTTTTAAGATATTGAAATTTTGATACACCAAGAAATGACTTTTCATGCAATGGACATGCAGATAACATAGAGAACTTATGGCATGCATTCCTGTGTCTAAATTCTAAGTAGCATGGGATCCTGCTAGCAAAGGCTATTTTTCTTGATTATATAAGTTTCTGAACTAATATATATTTCATTATTTATACTGATATATTGAGGACTATCCAAAGTGACAGGCAGAAGAATTAAAATTAAGAACTTTTTTTTAATTAGTAAAGATTATTGTTGTCTTTTTGCTGTACATTAATGAATTAACACTGCTTTGATTAAGACACAGCATTCATTTCCATCCATTAAAACAATGCTTTTGAGTTTACATACTTATGTGTGTATGTTTTGTTATAATAAATAATTTTTGATTTTTGTCAGGATTAGAAAAAAAGTTACACAATCTATCAGAGAGACTGTTTTTTTTAATTTTTAAATCATTTATTTCCAAATATCAAGAACATTATTATCTTCTTATCTAATAATTAAGTCATTTTTAAAATATTTTAATATTTGTATAAATAGCTTTTGTATGATTTACATTTTCTTTTTTCTTTATAAACTTTAATTATATATGCACACACAAACTATTGAGATTAATCATTCAGTGTGTTGTGGACATCTCTCTAAATATATATTGAAATGAAATAACATTTGGGAGAATTAAAAACTAGCATAAAATAATAATACTAACTAATAATAATACTATTTAAATACAACTTAATGTAATTAGAAGGGATTTGAAGTCAGACTTTCAAACTCCCTACACTATCCATCCCATCTTATACAACTGATACACATGGCAATATACATGTGAAAAAATAAATAATCTCCAATATGCATATTTTGGGCTAAACCAGCACCTATCAGTTGGTCCAGACAATTATCTCCCATATATATATATATATAATCAGTGCTCACTTCATTTTAAGATAGCAAATCTTCAAACTTTAATGGACAGGTTTCAATATTCTCCAAACCTCCAACTCTTCAGCTTTCCAGCTCATTGAAAATCCGATGATGGAATGCTCAAAGCCCTTGTCGATGTCAGTATTACTGTCGCACCCATGTTGACTTTAAGTCACTCTGATCCCTCTTTTATGTATTTAAATGGAAACATTAAGGTCCTATGCATGAGGGATCAGAATGACGAAAAATCAACATGGGTATGACAATAATATTGGCATCAACAAGGGCTTTGAGTCGTTCATCATCAGATTTTCAATGATATGGATGGCTGAAGAGTTGGTGGGTGGAGTAAATTAAAGCCTGTTTATTAAAGTTTAAATATTTGCTATCATAATATAAACTGTGCATTGATTATATATATATATATGGGGGGGGGGTGATGATATAGATCAACTGATGAGTTCTTGTTCAGCACGAAATACATGTATTAGATATCATTTACCTTTTTCACATTATGTGGTCATGTATATTGTTTGTATAAGATGGTGTGGATAACTGTAGGGGGTTTGAAAGTCTGAGTTCAAATCACTTCTAATAATAATAATAAGTAATTTAAATTTTAAAAGTTAAATATTTGTGATCTATTCTAATTATTCATTTCTATTAATTATATGTATAAGTGTATGTATAAAAAGAATATATACACATTCATCAAAATGGGTGTGCACTTTTATACGCATATTATATTTATATACACAAGACATTAAAAAAAATTTATTATATAATTTTATTTGTTTTATGTTTATTAAATAAATGATAAATTAAACAAAAAATAAAAAGAAATTATAATAGAGTTTATTTTGGTTATTAATCATGTTAAGAAAAAAATTTTGCAATTGAGTATGCATGACAGATGACAGTTTTATCACCCTTTGTCAACCTAATTTTTATGCACAGCTGTTATAAATAAAAACATGAGAAAGAAAAAAAACTAAATATGTTCAAAATATTCAATTCTTAAAAAATGTAAAATCTTAACCCTAAGCTGTAATCTATATTTTTAAACTCTATGTAATGATCACTTGTACAGCTATATAAAATGTATCCTGCAATTAAACTTATTACAGTTTATTACAGATAAGAAAGTCTGCTCAATTCTGTAAATGTGATCATGTATACTAAATACTGTTTACCGCTATAGTAGTAATGATAAATAAAATACAAAATCATATAATATTACAATAATAGTCAAAAACATTTTTACTAAACTTTTTCCACGACCATGGTTACATCTATTAACAAATAGACTTTTTATGTGAAATTCAACAAGATACATACAACATACATATACAAAGCAAAATAGCCTGCTTATCATTCACTTCCAAAACGTTTGATGTTAAAGGAAGTTGGTTTTTGAAGTGAATGATGGGAAGGCGATTTGTTTTACATATATATGTTATATGTATCTTGTTGAATTTAATGAAACCAGGTCGTGGAAGTATTTTAATAAAATTTTATTTTTTGGCTAGTATTTTTATGTTATTTGATTTATTATTATTTATTATATATATGTGCATACGTTGGAAATCAGTCATTATACTAGCATTCTCCCAAAATATCATCATAAAGCATGATTCTCTATTTTTTGCTTCCGTTCCCAAAATCACATCATACATGTCTAATTGTGTAACTGTTTCTTGGACAAGTCAAAAGTTAGAAAGGAACTATAATTAATCACCAAAATAATAATAATAAGGTAAGTCCAGTCTAGTTTTTTTTTAAAAAATCAAATTGTTTAAAACAAGCATAGTCCCTTATTATTGTTAATTATTAAACAGAATATGTTATATTCTGTTATGTATATATGTTATTATCATTTAAAGTTAAATTTTGTCCCTCATTCTCATCTCAATGAGTTTTATTTATTAAGAGTATGTGAGCATAATAATATATTAGTAATTTATTGAAATGTATAAAAGAAATAATTTTATTTAGCAGCCTAAATAATATATATATACATATATTGTAACCAATTGGCTTACATAGCATACACTAAAATAGTGTATGTGCATATATATATGTAAAATAAAGGAAAAGTAGAAATAAACATAGAATAAATTTTTGTAGATTTTTTTTATATTTCCTAAAATAAAATAATAATAATTAAAGGGTTAAATAACTCTGGGTTTAAAGTAAAATTTCATTATGAAATTAATATTTTAAAAAGGTCTGAATAAATATAAATATTGCATTATTATTAATTATTACTCTGATTTTGAAATTTAAAAACACCCTATTGTATTTTTGAAATTTTAATTAATTAAACAAAATTTTTATCTATTAGAAATCCCCTAAGTAAAAACATGTATATGTTTTCAAAGGGATTAGTGCGATAAAAATAAAAAACTCTGTTTTTAATCAAGCTGCTGTTATCACCTTAGATGAGTCTATAAAAGGGCTGATAACAAATTAGCTTCAGTCTGGATAATGATTTTTGAAGAGAGCAGTCTGGATTGTAATTTTTTGTAAGAGCTGAACAGAACAGCTTGGCTACTAAAATTTTTTGAGTAAGTAGCAGTAATTAGCTGACTACAATGGATAGCTGCAGTTTGTTGTTGGCTGTAGCAGAGAGTTGGCAGTACAGTCACCATAGACTGCTGTAGCTGAAGGCAAGTGTACTGTTTTCCTTAGCAGGAGTTTGAATTCACATAGAGAAAATGACCCACTTTTTATGTTGAGATTCGTAGCCTGAAATCTATCAAACCAAGACAGCTGATTGCCTGGAATAGTTCTATACAGATGGGAGACCAACATTATACATGGATTGCATAAGTTTATCTGATGATGACAACAAATTGGGATTATATTTTTCTACTGTATCAAAAGAACCAGCTTGCTAAATGAATAATTATATATATGTGCTGACATATCTAAAGGCAGAGAAGAACAGATAATAATATATACAGCTGTGGTGAGTAGAGTTATATATAATAATGAAATTTTAAATAAATTTCTTTAGTAAAATTACATTTTGAAAGTGATGCTTGAATTTGGACTTTTTATGTTTATGGTGGGTGTATGGTTGGGCAGGGCTGTGTGGATGCAATGTGTTTATGGTGCTCCAAAGTATATGCTCGGCACTGTCTAGACCTAGATATTGAGCTCCCAGGGTAGTCCAGCAATGTATATGTAGGCCTCATGAATAGGCCTTGGTCTCATGAATAGACCTCTTCTAAAGCCTCTAAGACTCACAAGAGATGAGCAGGGCTGGCTCAGTGCCTGATATTTTTTCTGGATACTATTTCTTGTGGATGATCTGTCTAGGTACTTAGAAGTGGCAGTGCTTAAAAATGAGGTATTTTCTCATGACATCATGGGGCATTGTGTACTTAGTCCATGCTTGACTATCTACTTATCATGGCACTTCACATATTCACTTTTCCTCTCTCACCTTGCCTATTTCATCAGCATTAACTAATCAAGCAGAAAGACATTTAGAAATTTATATTTTCTTAATTCTATAAAATGATTGTATATTTCATTTATTAAAAAAAAAAGACATTTTAAATCAATCAACAATCATCTGTCAAAAATTTAATCGGATTTATTTTTAAAAAAAATGCTATATTCAACAAAAAGAATAATTGTGAAAATAACTTTTATCATTATAACAAATATGTAAATTTTATGTATATTGCAAATGGAATTTGTAATTGTAGAAATTATTATTTATTGTTTGACAAAATTAAATTTATAAATAATCTGTACACACATGTATATGTGCACATATTGTCAATTATAACACGTGTAAATTTTAATCATTTTTTGTTGTTATTGAATATCAATTGAAATAGATTAATTGTATAATAGAAATCGCATGTCTGTGCACACATATATGTAAATACATGTAACAATTTAAATTTTGAATAGGAATTATGTAAATCAATGTAATAATTTGGATTTTGAATAGTAATTGCATAAACTAATGTAAACCTTAAGAGCATGCTGAAGCTCTAAACAAGCTTTTTATTATTATTATTATTATTATTATTATTATTATTATTATTATTATTATTATTATTATTATTATTATTATTATTATTATTATTATTATTATTATTATTATTATTATTATTATTATTATAATAAATGCTACTAATAATTTGAATTTTGTAGTAATATTGTAAATTACAGTGTAATGACTTTTATTATTGTATATTATTCAAAATCAGAACCCTTATAAGACCTTAATCATTTATTTATTTTTTGTTATTAATAAACTTGTATTTAATTGTTAAAATTGTATTCCATCATCTCTTGTTCACATACAGTAATAGATCTTGTGTTCTCTGGGCTAGATTTGAGCACGGGATGAATATATAAATGAGGATGTGTATTTAGTGCTTTGGGGCATCCAGAGATGATCAATCATCATCCTGGTTGGTGCAAAAGATGATACTCTTTAAAGCCCATGCACATATTTTATTTTAGCTTAGTCTTGTTAAAAAAGTTTAAGTTTATAGTTGGCCAGTACAAGTGGCCAGAGCACTGATGATGAACAGCATGTTTTAAATGTCCCAGCATTATTCTTTTGATTTCTGATTATTATGTATTTTAATGAATGGGCACTAAGCTGGTGCATCCAAGTTATGGTTAAATAATTGCCCAAGCTGGCAAAGGCTCAAAAGTTAGTCTGGTCTACAGAAGACCCATTTTCAATCCAGTCACAAGGTTGACTGTTGATATATATTTTATTGTACAATTTTGTTTATGCCCCTCAATGATGATGATGGATGGTTATTTCTCTTGAGTATTTACTTAATAATTACTTTTTGATAATGCTGGTTGGATTTATAATTATGCTTTTAGTTGCTCTTTTTAGTAGCTGGCTGATATCCCAATGTTCACAGAGATTTTGATCTCATGTCCTTCTTTAAACATATCTTATATATATTTTGTAAATTATTGATTTTGCTTTGACTTTTTCTTTCGATCACCCACCCATCCCATTATAATATATATATATATATATATATTAAAGTTCTAATATTTTTGATATTAAAAGATAATAATATATGTGCATAACAAATAGCAGAAGAACATTGTTAGACATATCATATAGTAAAAAAGTATTTTTTTTTCATATATATAACTCTATTACCCTTGTCCCTACAAAGCAATGAAGTTTGTTGTTTTTGTATTTATGCCTACCATCTCACTTAGAAGTAAATTCTATCAGATACTGACATTTTTAATGTTGACATCAATAATGCTTATTTGATCAGCCAGCTCTATTTAAGTTTATGGAGTTTCAATTTTTCAAACAGATTATATCAGTTTTTTCCTGCAGTTTATTAACAGAGTATAAGATAAGACATTATAATGACTAAATAAACTGATAGAACAAACCACTGGAATTTCAAATTATTTTATTAGATATCATACACAAGACATGGAAATCGTTATTGCAAAAGATATATACATATAGTGTATAAATGAGATCTAACATGTGACTGTACAATCACTAAATTATGAAATATAAATACAAATAAAATTATAAATTGATCTGAACAAAAATATTATTAATACTTAAGATTTGCATAGTTCATTTACTGGAGATTATCATATGGGTAAGATTAAGTACAGAATTCCTAATAACATTATACATTATTTTTATTTCCCTTTCTTAATTAATCCCCCTACTTACACTTACACTCTTGATTTCTGAAGGTAAGTTAACCTTTATTTAGTAATTTTTAACTATGCTAGAAAATACAGTAGGATTATCTTTTTGTGATTTTTGCAATTAATACCGAATAGTTTCGTCAAGCATTGGTGGCCGAATGGTGAGCACAGATGCCTTACAAAGCAGTTGTCCTGGGTTCACTTCCAGGCCAATGCTTTGACACATGGGGGGAAAACCCGAATAGTTTCATTTTTTTAAATTTTTTGTTACACAAATCTTTTTTTTTATTCTTTTTTAGAAAAAGAATGGCAGACTCAAAAGCTAAATGGTTCTGGATTGATTCCAAACTGAGGAAAGTAAAAAAAAAAAGTGTTCATTTAATTGAGTGAAACTGTTGTGACAATTAACTCTTGAGTTATTAAATGTCGCATGATCTCTTGAACCATTGATCACGTGATTATAAAGTTCTCTATAATTGGAATGTGCTCAATATCCATCTAGTGATTAGCATTATTGTTATAAAATTAATTTATTGCTTGAAAAATGTAAACATCTTAAGAATTTGAACCCAAACCATTTTGCTTAAACAGTTAATAAGCCAGAAATTCGATGAGCAATCTCAATTATACATTAAACGCATTGCATTGTTGTTATTATAAACATGGCTATAGTTTGTAATGCTTTTTTACTTTTTTTGCTATAATATTTGTTATTCTAATTGTTTTCACTAAATTAATTTATAATTTATATTACTACTTAACCACATTATTTGACTCATTCAGATTTCTACAACTCTTTAACAAAGAGCAGTTTTTCTTCTACAACTCTAATACAATTTACTGAAAGATTAAGATATCAATTGTTAATTGTGGCATTATTAACATAACATGATCTTTCATCTTATTGCATTTATAAAAACAATAGTTTTTTCCCTCTTTTCTAGTAAAATATATTATAAGATTAAGTAATCTATGTTTTCTTATTATATTATCACCACTTTATTCTTTTAGTTTATTACAATATAATAAACAAAAGCAGTTCTTTTTATATACTCTAATGCATCTACTGTAAGATTGAGTAATCAGTGGTTACTTACTACATTACCAACACATCATTTGACTCTTTCAATTTACTTCAGTGTTATAAGGATGAGTGACTCTCTATTCTAGTGACATTTGTGTGAACTTCAGTAATAATGATTAAATAGTAATGCAATTTAATCTGCTATTGTTACAAGCAGCACCTTACACCATTATCAATTTTCAAATGATTAATTTCATATTTTTTAAAATGAACAGGTATTCATCTCAATACTTTCTTAAGTATATCTTTATTTTACAAAAATTAAATTAGTTTGAATTTAGCTTGAATAATTTAAATTTTATGTTTCCCCCTTCTGATTTAGCAGCACCTCATACCACTAGTAATCCAAATAGCTGTTTTTTCCATCTTTTTTAAATGGCCATTTTTTTCTATTTTTAAAGACAAATCTTATAACAGTTATTAAAACTAATGGAAACAGTAATAAAAAGCAAATTTATTTCATTATAATAACTGATTATAAAAAAACAATCAATTGAAATCAGTTAAAAATTTTATTTCTTTATTTTTGCAATTTTATGACTATATTTTTTAATACAAACATTTTAATATGTTTTGTAAATAATGCTTATAAGTAAAAAAAAAAAAAAAAATTGAAATATTTATTTAAAACAAATATTCTTCTTAGGAGTGGTATTAGAAAATGCTAGTGATCTGAATGTATGTAAACTATGTTGTAGCTGTTGTGGGTTAATCTTCATTGACAAATTAAATTCTGGCCTTTATCAATAATAACTTGGGATTCAAAGCTGAAACCATTTCAATTAAGCATTTGATAGCCATCCTTAACTTCTTTTTTCTATTAAAGCTAATATTTTAAATTATTTTTAATGGTATTATTGGTTATCAAAGCTTCATATATGTTTTCAAAGCATTAAACAAGCTTTCCTTAATATATGCTTTGTACATATTATCATTTATTGAATTATCACTTGTAAATTTTGGCATCTTAAATTTTACTGTGAATGTTTAATTGATTAACATTGCTATATATGTATCTATTAATTTTTAGCATATTTGAAGTACTATATATGAATTTTTCTACATATTTTGTGTAAAAATAATCTAATATTCCTTTGGTGTTCCACACTGAAAGCACTTTCATCTGTATCTTGTGGACATTTATTAATTATTTATATCACTTTTAATAAATTAGCAAAATGTCTGCAAGATACAGCTGAGCACACTTTCAGTGTGGAAGACCAGAATCTGAGCTGTGTTTCTGGTATTCCACACTGAAAGCATAGTCATCTATATTTTGCAGACATTAAAAACATTTTGCTAATTTATTAAAAGTGATATAAATAATTAGTAAATTAAATTGAGCAATCCCTTATAAATACAATAATTATAAAAGATGTTTTATAACTGTGATTGATAAAAAAAATAAAAAATAAATTAAAAAAAAGATAAAGAATGCTTATAAAATTTTTGTAGTAATTTTAAAATAATATTTATTAATTATGCTAGAAACGAATCAACTTACATAAATACATGATATTTTACAAAGAATAATTATTTGTAACAATCTCAAAATATAGGTAGCATACATTTAATAACCAAATAATTGAATAGGTTAATATATATATATAACTTCACAGTTATATATATATATATATAACTTCACAGTTATATATTAGACTAAAGCAAATAAAAGATTGTACTTTTTTATCCTATGTTATATACATACAAATAAAGAATTTATTTAAAGATTAGGAATTTTATCTAACATCTATAGTGATGGTGAATGCTCTATATCAAAGGATGCACAAAAATAGATATTGTAGTTTCAGAATGCAAGATTAAAACATAATTATATCTCGGGAACCACAAAGTAAAAATTATGATTATAATTCTAATATTGGTGAAAAATCTTCTATATACATTATAAATTAGGACTGTTAAACTACTAAACATCACATGATCACCATTTGTTATGCTTCTGGCATCCATTGATTATTCTGGCCTGCACTGAGTACTGTATGGAGAATTTTGCCTGTTTTAATAATAATTATGAGCAAGCCTAAGAAATGGTGATCATGTGATGTTTAGTGGTTTAATAGTAATCTTGCCTAATAGGATAGTGGTGGCTATGGTTAATAAAGAACCAAAGACACCAAATTGTATGGATACTGAATTGAGTTCAGACCTATATGACTATATAAGCTAATAAGCTTGGATTAAAAATATTGTGTTTTCAATTTTAGACTCATAGTTTTGTAGTTAAGTAGAGATAAAAGGTTGTTGGAGGGTTGCATTAGATCCTATTATCTAGGTGCAGTGCTCTCAGATCCAAAGCTTCGCACTGATGAAAGCCACAAGCTAGATACTAGTCTTGAGTTATTGGATGAGTTGGTATTGGATAGGGATTTTATGTACAAGCTTTCTGGCATCCATTGATTATTCTGGCTTATACTCAGTGGCCCTACTGTATGGAGATTTTTGCCTGTTTTAAATTAGGACTGTCATAGATATTATTTTAAAATGAGTCAAAGAATAGATATGTATGTAAGAAACAATATTTAAAAAAAAAAATAATTGAAAGTCTTTTTTCTTTGTTACATAAGAACAGATATGTTTTCAGAGTTTCTTTTATTAGAAAAAATGCATAAGTTGGTAGAGTAGATAAATTTTTTAAAATTAGAAAATCCAATTATTCGGATTCTAAGCATCAACACTTGAATATCTCTATAATATATTTATCATAAATGATAAAACTGATTGAGACAGATCTTTAGATTCTGTAATTTTGCTATTTTAAAAAATTCCAAATAAAAGATTTTTAAGCGCAAGATCCATGGATCTTAACCCAGCGCTGTCCCTTTCAATATTCAAACTTTTTATTAACTCACAAGCAATAAAATCTTCAATCATTATTTTTTTAAAAAAATAGTATAATCAATTAATTCTAAATAAATCTATTTTTTATAAGTATACGAGGGATAAGAGTTATCCGTTGGAATCATGCAAGTAAACTTTTGTAATTTGAGATACGAATTTATTAATCTTATTATCTATATAATTGCTTTCTGAGTTAATAAAAATTAAAATTAGAATGTGGTAGGTTGCTATTGATCATTTAAAAGGTGACAAAATGTAGGTTAGGGCTGTAATGTAACAAATACATAACTAAAAGATTAAAATCTGAATAGAGTTTGGAGATTATTTTTTTTCCAGATAATTGAGGATTTGCAAAGCAGTATAATAATTTTTAATTGCCTATAGAAAGTAATAACTAACTTTGCAATAATGTTTGTCAAATGTTTACTTTAGCAAAATTTAGCATAAAAATAAAAAAATCTCATGCAATTATAGTCAGGTGCATGCTGACTGGATAATTATAATGATTTTAATATGAAACAATCTTTACTATGATTGAAAAGTCATCTCTGTGGGTGGAGAACTCCTGCTTTACATTACTCATAACATTGATTGGGAAGGTTATCATAAAGACAAATAAGATATTTCAAGACTCAATTCTTAAATAGTTGGATTTACAAATATAAGAACCCTTTAGTGCAGAGATAACATATCTATCTGCCAAAATTATGGTCTAGAATTTAAAGCTAGGCTAAGTGAAATTTTTTAAGGTTTGAGTTTCTTTTCCTTATACTAGCTTTTTTTTAAAAAAAGATATGTTTCTAATTTGTTTTTTTTTTAAGCCTCTTCATGAGAGAGAGTGTGACTTACTTGTTTCAGCAATACCAGGTCAAGTTACCGAGTGCCCTTTCATAAGCCCCTCCAAGAGAGAGAGAGAATGACTTTCTTGCTTCAGCATTTCCAGATCAAGTTATCAGCCTTTTCATATATTTTCTGTAATCCACTTTGCCTATAACTTAGTATTAGTGTGAATTTTTAAAATGTGAGAATATTTTAAGGCATGTCCATCTATAAGATTATTTTATTAGTTCTACCATAGTTTAATTTTAAGAATATTAGTATAAGTGTAAATATTGAGTTAATCTATTTCCTCACCCCTCATAGGTATTAATAGAATAGGAATGTTTTGTTTATTTTTGCATAATATTAAGCTATCTTTACAATTCCATCAGAAATATGTTACCACATGAGTTTTTAGACATTGTTAGTGCTATAATACATTTAATATCATACAAGTGGATGTGGAGAGGCATATATGTGTGTTATTTTATCCTATGTCCATAATAGTAAGAAAGATAGTATCAAATAAAATTTGAAAATTTCTTGAGTAATGTAAATGCTATTATTATAAATTTGGTAGGAAAGTTTCAAAAGGAAATGCTTTATTTCAAAATATACCAATATTTCTGTTAGCACAATGTGTTAGATTAAAATTAATACTTATTATAAATATTCATTGTATTAAATATTATTATTATCCTGTTAATATTTTTTTTTCTATTTATTAAATATGTTTCTGTTTCATTGCCATTATTATATTCCTTATCTAAAAAATCTAACATAAAGTTTTATTTTTTATTATTTGTAAAGAGTACATTTCAAATGTCACATAAAATTTATTTATCTCTTTTATTTATCATGCCCATATTGTAATAAGATAAAACTACATTAATTCATATTTATTTCAAGTGTATTTTACAATGCTGTGGTAGCATAAAATTACTCTTTTTATCTACTGCAATATTTTTCTTTTAGTACTTGGTACAAGTTCATATTTGAAGATATTGAAATTAGATATGTTTATAGGTGATATAAATTGAATATTTATATAAGAAGAAATTTTGAAATATATCCTGGTCTCATTTTATGCGGATTTTTTAAATGCGATTTTGAAATTATGCAATTCATGCTTCTTCTTAATATCCTTGTATGCAGTTTTCTTTTATGCTATAAAAGCTATTAGATCAGAAGTCAAGCTCCGATAATGCACTATTACTTTAAATATTATAAATTTTGCACACTCACATGTCATATTTAAAGTAATAGCACATTATCAGTTTGACTTCCATCTAATAATTTAAATATTTTCAGTGCTTTATAATAGTGTTGTAATAGATTTTATGCAATAAAGAAGTTCATAATTCACTTAAAATCAGGATTTTCCCATTTTATATACACGCATTAAATTTTACAAGATAATGTAAATCTGTTCAAATGTTATAGATGCCTATAGTATGCATGTTGATATTTTTGCATTTTAAATCACACTCTATTTTTGCTTTTTAAAAAAAAGTACATAATCAATTAATCATTTGGTGTCCACAAGTAATAAATTTTACAAGATTATAATGTAAATCTGTTCAAATGTTATAGATGCATATGCTATGCCTGTTGTTGTTTTTGCATTTTAAATCACATTTTATTTTTGCTTTTTTAAAAAAGAGTTCATAATCAATTAATCATTTAGTGTCCACAAGTTTATTTTTAAAAGATGAGGAACACTGGTGAGCACAATTAAATTTGACAATTAAAAATTAAAATCTGATTTTTAATTATAATTGACAATTTAAAAATTACATAACATAATCTGAAATTAATGTGATGTGAAACAATGAAATTTGAATGGTATTGAAAATTAAAAAATTAAAGACAAAAATAAGAATTTAATTTTTAATTGTTAGTTTTAAAACACCCAAGAAAATAATTTCTTTGAAAACAAACATTTCAATTTTAGACCGCTTAGCGAAATGGGAAGAATCAACATTGATTGAAAAACATTTTAGTTTGGATGAGTGTACTATAAGAGTAATTTAAAAAAATGAAGTTGGCACTAGTTATATTTCCTCTTGTGATGAATCTGATGTCTTACTAGTTCACAAACGAACTTGCATATCGTCAAATAATGATAATGATTAAAATATTGTACATGTATGAAAAAATGTAAAATACTATAAATTATGCATAAAAATATATTGTTTATATATATATATTAAAAATATATTGTTTTAAATAAAATTAAATACTGTAATTAATATAAAAAAAAGTAAAAAAAGTTTGTCTTGTATCAATTTTTTTCAAATTTGAAATTTTTTATTAGTCATATTTTATTTCCTTATTTTTTTAATGCAAATTTTAAAGTAATTTTACATTGTTGCTTTGCTTTTATGTGATTTTTGAAAATTACAGTACGTATCCCCCATTTTTCAAGGTAGGTTAAGTCTATTTTTGTGCGATTTCTTTTGTGTGCATTTTCTGAGGAACCTATCTACTGCATAAAATGAGACCCAAGTATATTCATAAGTATTTTATATGCTAGCCATGTGCTATCTTAGGTGTTAAGATCCTTGATTTTGCATATTTGCATTTTGTTTGTCTAAGATATAGGATATCCTATGATAGAGTCATAAGAAGAAGACAGAATATTGAATGTGTAACTTAAATAGCACTTATTGTATATATTTGTAGAGATGATAGTCTGGACCAACTGATGATTGCTGGTTTAGCATGAAATACGTATATTGGTGATTATTTATCTTTTCAACATATGTGTGTTTAAGTGTATCAGTGTTATTAGATAGAATGGAGAGTGGTGGGTCATGTGAAAGTCTGTGCTCATACACCCTATATATTAAATAGTTATTGTATTTAAGAATGTTAAAGTATTTATCACAAAATTATTTTTCTTGTATCAAATACACAAGTGGGCTTTATAGATAGAACATAGATCTATTATATAAGTTTGAATTTTAAGAAGAACCTGAGATTAAAACAAGAACCTGCAAATAACATTTTAAATATAAGAAGAACTTGAAATTTTAATATTTTCATTTGTATAATATTTTGTCTATATAAAACTACTCATTTTTGAAGGGGCAATGCATAGACATTATAGATTGTAGTGCCACTGTGTGTGACCTGTCTTTCCTCCTGCAATTGGTAAGATTAAAATATATATTTTTATATTACCCCAAATTAATATTTTCATTCATAAGTTTGCTATTAACTGAAAGGAGACCCTTTGATTCTTCTTGGAGGCCTTAAAGGAACTGAGCAGGGCAAATTCCTAATGTCCACTTCATATGTTCTTATTGTTACAGCTGTTATTACTATCTGATTATTCATATAGTATATCAACATGGATGGGCTGCTCACCAACATGCATTAGACAGTGTGGTGAGTTTTTTGGCATTTTACCTCTGAGTTTAAGATCAAGAAACACCATGGTCTTTCTTCTCAGTTGCCTAAGGCAGAATGAATGTTTGTGTAAATGATAAATATTTTTTCAATACATATATACAATTATGACAGACAAAAATAAATCATGGCTCTTATTCCTAGGAGGCTGTAAAGTCACCAATCAAGGAGTGGTTGGTGGCCAAAGCAGAGGGTGCTAAGAATCCCCTGATTGTGGACCCAGGCTACCATTTGATGATGACTTTTTATTTATGTACTTACAACTGCAGATCACTTTCAAGTGAAGGAAGATTGCAAGAATTAGAAGAAAAACTGTCTTATATTAAATGGGACATTATTGGACTTTGTGAAGTTAAAAGAAAAGGTGAAGAGACAATTGATTTAAAAAGTAGACATGTGCTCTATTATAAAGGCACAAATATTGGAAATACAAGTGGAGTAGGATTCATTATAAATAAAAAGTAAAAGAGCAACATTGTGGAGATTGATGATGTATTGAACAGGGTGGCAAGATTAGTTATACAACTTAATAGCAGATACTAAATGGTTTATGCCCCAACAAGTTCTCATAGTGATGAAGTAATAGAAGATATTTATATAGATGCACAAAAGGCAGTAGATCAGAGGAAACAACATTTTAAAATTGTTACGGGAGACTTTAATGCTAGAATTGGTAAACAAATGAAAGTGCCGTAGGTAATTTTGGTTATGGTAATAGAAATGAGAGAGGACGTAGACTTGTGGAGTTTGCAGAAGAAAAAAAAACTTTATATTATGAATTCTTTTTTTGAGAAAAATGTTAAAAGGAAATGGACATGGAAGCATCCAAATGAAGGCACAGCAGAATTGGATTACATTTTGATTAGCAAATAATATTTATTTCATGATTGTAATGTTCTTAATAAATTTAACATAGGAAGTGATCATCGATTAGTAAGATGTAAGATACATGTTCATGCAAATCTAGAGAGACAAAAATTATTAAGAAAAACAATATTTACAGTTGATATTCCTAAATTTCAGAAATCATTCTAATGAATTTAAATTAGAACTTACAAATTGGTTTCAAGTATTAGTAGATTTTGAACATGATTCAGATTTGAATGAAATTAATATGAAAATAACTGATACACTTTTAAAAACTGCAACAAAGATAGCTGGTAGAATAAAGCAGTAATTGACCAATAAAGTTTCTACTGACATTAGAGAATTTATGAAGAAAAGAAAGAATATGAAGATATACAAAAATGATACATTAAAAAAGATTAAATATCTCGAAATTTGTAAAATGGTGTGGAAAAGAGATGAAAATGATATAAGAAAGTATAACTGTGAAATAGCAAGGAAAGCTGTAGAAGAAAATAAAAATCTCAAGAATGTAAAACAACATTTTGTGTATTGGTAGGAAATTTATATCTGCAATAAGAAAAAAAGATGGAATTATTACTAAAAAGAGAGATGACATCATGAAATGGGTAGAAGACTTTTATCAAGAATTATGTAGTAATAAAGAATGGGCCTGGATGATCTATGCAAATGCTGTAACAGATCCGACGAGACCTTTCTTCACCTGATGGAGGAATGTACAGCCTTTAGTGATTTGAGATCTATGGTCTTTCATAAGCCTATTGTGAATCTAAGACTCTTATTTAAAGAAAACATTGTTTTATTCAAGCCTCATAATGCCATAGTTATTGTGCATGTAATGAGAGCAATATGGATATCTAGGTGTGCTCTGATCTTTGATAACAAGAAGATATATTGGAAAAAAAAAATGGAAAAAGAATGGGATGACATATTTTATAAAGGTTTGAAATTTTGGCCAAGAAAAACGTTTTTATTGGTATGGGGTGGTTATGTTCCTACAAGGTGTGAAATGTGGAGCTGAATGCTCTTACAGAACACTGTTTAAATGAAAGGTGGAGATAATGTAATTTACTGGATACATTTGAACTTAATTTATTTTTTAAAGTAATGATTGTTACGATGTATGTACTGAATCAAATGTAAATATAGTTTTTTTAATAAAAAAAAAAAAAAGTTATTCTAGAAAAAAAAAAAAAAGAACAACTATCTCCTATATTTATTACATCTTCTGAAATGCCTAGAATTTTAAATGAAGAAGTGAGACATGCATATGAAGAAAGGAAAGGTACCAGGTAATGATGGAATCACAATTGATATATTAAAAGAAGTAGCAAAGTTATATACCAAATGTTTAAATGATAAAAATGTACCAGATGATTGGAAGAATGCAGTATTAATATTAAAAAAGGGTGATAAAGAAGATATTAGAAATTACACACCTATCAGCCTTTTATCAGTTTTATACAAAATTTTTATCAAGATAATTACAACTCATCTATAGAGAACATTGGATTTCCACCAACCAAGAAAACAAGCTGGATTTAAAAAAGGTTTTAGTACAGTAGATCATATCCAGGTATTGAGAGAAGTTATAGAAAGGACAAATGAATATGAGTTGCCATTATGCTTTGGATTTGTAGATTATGAAAAGGCATTTGATTCTATAAACATTTCTTCAGTGATTATAAAAATGAAACAGCAACAATTAGATTACATAATGATACTGGGAAAGTTAACATTGAGAAGGATGTAAAACAGGGTAACTCCATATCTCCAAAACCTTTTACAGCAGTGCTGCAAGAAGTATTTTGTGGATTAAAATGGGAAGCTAAAGGAATAAAAGTAAATGGAGATTATTTAAGTCATTTAGATTTTGCAGATGATGTAGTTGCTTTGCAAATAATTCTTTACAGCTGCAGGAAATGTTGAAGAAGTTATCAGATGAAAGTAGGAAAGTAGGACTAAAGATAAATGTTAAAAAGACTAAAGTAATGTTTATTAATTTTTCTCAAAATATGAAAATAAAGATTGATTATGATGAGTTAGAAGAAGTTAACAGTTACAAATACCTTGGTCAGATTATTAATACAGATGGAAACATAATGGATGAAATTAATCATAGAATTAAACTTGGTTTGAGTGCTTTTGTAAAAACAACTTGATACTAAAAGGAAATATGCCTATGTGTTTGAAAAGGAAGGTTTTTAATAAATGTGTTTTACCAGTTCTTACTTATGGATCTGAGACTTGGACACTTAATAGAAGAGCAATACAGAGATTTCAGACTACTCAAAGAAATATGGAGAGATACATGTTGGGAGTAACAAGAAGAGATCAAAAATGCAATGTATGGATAAGAGAACAAACAAATGTTACTGACTTCATTGAAAAAATTAAAAGATTGAAGTGAAGTTGGGCTGGACATATTACTAGAAGAGATGATAATAGATGGACAAATGAAATCTTAAACTGGATTCCAAGAGATTGTAAAAGATCCAGAAAGGGACCACATGTGAGATGGATGGATGAAATAACAACGTGTGCAGGGGTAATGTGGAGAAGAGAAGATAAAGATTGGAGAAGATAGATTTAACTTGGAGAGACTTTTACCCTGCAGTGGATTGATAATGGTTGATGATGATGATTCTATTTCATTTTGTATTAACAATTTATCTCTCCTCTTTTCTCACCCCTCATAATTATATATCTGTAATACAATTTCTACACATTCATTCTATTTCTTATATAAATACATGGAGATAAATTGTCTACATAACTTGTTAATTGTTCTGTCTATAAAATCTAATTAAAACTATTTTTAATAATATATTTTTAATAATATATTTTAGCATTCCAAACATTTTAAATTTACTTTTAATTCTCTTATTAAAAAAGAAATGCACTCTATTTTCCCTGGAATATTTCTTTGTCATTCATAATTTACAAACCATTGATATGTTCACAATATTCTTTTTATATTTTATCTAAAAATTTCTGAGTTTGCTGGTAAATACAAAGCTCCTTTTTCAAAATGATGGTTATATACTATATGATAGGGACTTTTATTTTTTTAAAGCTATTTAATATAGTCAGTAAAAAAATGTTTCAAAAGGCAATAAAAATCAATAATATATATAGAATAATGGACTCAAATATAAGAATTTCAGAATCAATTGTCTGCTGTAAAGCATAAATTAGTAACATTAGCCATATCCAAACTAATATGCTCATTGCAATTCTAAAAATATATATAAATAAGCAAATAGCAGTGTGCTGGTGGTGGTGAGGGCAACAGTGGTGGCAGAAAGAAAAGTAATAGTAGTAGCAATAATAGTAACAGTAGTAATAGTAGCAGTAGCAGCAATAGCAGGAATGGCAGTAGCAGTAATAGTAGCAGTAGTAGTAGCATCAGTAGCAATAGCAGTAGCAGCAGTCACAGTATTAGTAGTAATGGGGCAGTAGCAGCAGTAGTAGCAATAGTAGTAGTGGTGGTGGTGGTAAAAACAGTAGTAGTAGTACTAGTAGTAGCAGTAGTAGTAGTAGTAGTAAATTAGAGATGACTTTTGTGCTGATTATACAAATCAATCTGTGAATCACATATAAATATGTTTACACAAAGAACATGCTTATTCTGTTTTTTGTTTTGTTTTTTTGATATTTTGTGATACTGTGTTTTAATTTCTTTAGCAAGCTGTCTTTTCTGAAAGACTTCAATATCTTGTCTAATTGTCGTTCCTTATTGTATTCTATTCTCAGCAAGGTTCCCAATAAAAATAATTACTGTCACCCTTCTTTAGAGGGTCTTTGAGATAATTTTTATAATGCAAATGGGTTCATCTCATCACATGAGCAACATGTGATTTTCAAGTAAATAAGCCTATTATTATTATTATCATCAGATTTTTCTGATTGTTTTCTGGCCATAGCCATATGTTCATTATCGACAGAAGACATCGCTTAATTTAAAAGCGCAAGTATCCAACGATCTTATTTTATAACATTTAAATTAATATTTCAAAATTTCAAACACAATAAAAATTTGAATCTGATCCATCTAATCGGCTAACTATATCATTGACTATAACTTAAATATATAATTATTTATCCATCTCATCAAATGCTTTGAATCCTAGTCATAAAAATAAAAAAACTGCATACAATAACCTTGAATATAATAATTTTATAATAATAAATTTTGGATATAAACCTAATGAATAGTAACTACAAATATTGAATAAGAAGCACATAAAATATTTAGTAGCCTTTACAATTGTATTTTAGATAAATATAAACTACTAGCAACTATACATATATAGCTGTTACTTTTAAATGTTTACAACAATAACAAGTTTAATTAATTGATTTTTTTATTAATAGTAAATGACATAGTTAAAATATTTTAATTTCTAGTCTATTCAATTAAAAATTATTTCCTTTAGTTATCAAAATTGCCCGTAACCTGTCATTTTGTCAGGTATAAAAATTAAAGACTATTGTTTCCTAACAACTGCTTTAAATCAAACATTGTAAATTAATAGTAATACAATTTAAATTACTGCCTTATGTGTAAATGAATACGCACACATTAGAAGATTAAATAAGAAAATAATTTATTGTTTAAATAATATGTAAATTGTACAATACGAGTAAACAATGATGGGTTAGAAATAATGTAATGGGTTCCTTACCAAATAGGCAATAAATTAAAATAAAAAAATTATTCGCATTTATGTGAGCTTAAATTAAGAAAGCTAACAAACATCATAAATGTGTTATAAATTAAATATGTTGTCAACTATATACCAGTGCATTTTTCTCTTTATATATATATATTTATGTTACAATGAAGGGAAATGCACGAGATATTTCATTTATATATTTCCCAAATGTGAGTCCACCAACTGTAATGATAGATATTGATTTTTTAGATACTTTAATTACTACAAAATATTATAAAGTGATCTATAGAGATTTTAACCAGAGATAGGCTCATTAATCGCTTTATTATGACTTCACTTTTATCACTATAGTCAAAAATTCAATAGATATATACATATTTTGCAGTTTCTATTTGTAAAAATCTACATAGATCAGTAACTGCTAAATTTCATTTATGAACCAAATGAAGGCAACAATTTCATAAGTTGTCGTGAATCTGTTGATGAAATTCCAGTTGTGTATTGGAAGACCAAATCCAGCCAGCTTTATTGTTGGCTCTGAGGAAAGTTGCATTTGCTTGGAATCTCATAAAAATTCCATTTTTATGCCACACTTCTTCTATTGTATATTTTTGGTTAAATATCTAAAGGGGATCGTGATTTGAGATGAGTCTTAGATAATTGGACTATATTTTGAATTATTAGCAAACCCAATCTGTTTATGTTTTTTATACATTTTATGAAAAGTAACTTATTTTCTGCCATCTAGTGGAGGAATATGTAAAAGAGCAGGAAGTCATTGCAAACAATTATATGTAAGTGTTCCAGTGTAGCAATATCAAGAAGTTTGTGGGGAGATTTTTTTCATTCTGGCACACAGTATTTATAATAAGAAAGTAGTTCTAGTCAGCTTTTTAAGGAGGTTAGTTCTAGAAATTAATTTTGATTTAACATTTAAAAAATAAGGTCAATAAGTTAGGTTATTATCCTAAATAAACTGATATAAAATTGTACTTTAATCTGTTATTTCAAAAACATATATTCAGATTATGTTTCATTTAGATGAAAAATTAAACCTACTTTCTTCAATGGATTGGGAAGTTTTTGAAAACAATTTTCAATTATTTCATATCATTATTAAGACTTTTCTATTTCAGGTAATGGTAATCATCTGAAATCCGGGCATGGCCACTTGATGGCAATGCCGTTTCTGCAGCCGGTCTTACAGCTAATACAACATTTATATTGCATTACCCATTTCAGGCCGCTTTACATGACATTGCACAAAAATATTATGGCCTGTTTTGTGCTTCAAAACTATTTATGCATATTTGTTCTATTCATAGCTGATTCCCATATATTGCAAATCTCCATAATAGAGTAATGTCATTTATATTTAAATAATGTAGTTAATTACTAATAATTGTCATATGGTTCCCACCCTTCCATAAAAAAATGTTAATATGAAAAGTCAGAACAATATTATTAGCATAGATTAATTTTCTAAATTTTATTTCAGACATTCATTGATGAATTTACTATAAAGACAGGTAAGAGAACTGAACCTTCAGTTAGGCCATTCTATAAAGTTTTGTATTTACTATTACTATCATTTAGTGTCTCTTAATGGTTCTTTTGCATTAAAAAGTTTAATTTTTTTTCACCAAACAGAATCAAAAGTTAGATTAGATTAAGCATAAATTTTCAGTTTATTGTGCAAGCCTATTTAGTAGGACTTGTTAAAAATAAAATGTGTTTATAGCATATTTTTCCTTACCTAAACAGCCTGATTTATAGGAGGGTGGCTTCATTTGTGTTAATATGATTTTTCAAAAAGCCTGACCATATTTGAAATAATAATATTGAGTGGTAATTTCCAGGATCATTGCTTAGTTATTTCATTTTAAGATTGCTATAGTTTTGTTTTTGTGCCAAGTTTGTGAAATAGTTTCTATATGAATAGCACTACCAAATACTTTTGCCATCAATATTTGAGCTTTAGGTTCCAATTTTTTAACAAGTATGAGAATATACAATCTGCTCTTGGAGTCTTCACTGATTTAAGTCAATCAAAGGCAAGTTCATGCTTATTAATATTACATGTTTTGTCAGAAGAATATTAGAAAAATTTGAAAAGGAAGTTTCCACTTCTGCTTTTTCTTATTCTATCAATCATAGTTTTAGAAGTCTGATATTTAGAAAACACAATATCTTAGCAGAGCCATTCATAGCTTTTTTTAAGTATTTTCCAATCCACTAAGCATATTCCAAAGTAACCAGGCCTTATGAATAAATCTTATAAAATATTGGTTTTCTATAGTTTTTCTCCACATTTCTGACAATATTTCATGATTTTATAAGTTAGTCAGCAATTTCCATGTTTTTGATAGACAAAAATTGGCTATGCAGATTACTTCTGGCTTTATTCTAACCTGAAATGAATTCCTTTTGATATCCATGAGGTCTGAAATCTCTGGAAGCTATTGTTATAAATTCATTAAACTTAACATATCAAAAGAGAATTGGAAACATTCTATTAATACAAGATATCAACTTCAGATAGTTTTGCTTTAAGTTCCATCTTAGAACAGGATATAACTTTCAACTGTAGATATTCTATATACGTTAGTTAACTTTTCTTATACAATCGTAATTGATATAAGCACCAGGAATGCTGAGTAAGAATAGCTTAGCATTAAAAGTGCTATTATCTTATGTTGAATAGCTTTTGATATCTTAATCTTGTTACTTATATTGAAAACTGCTGAGCATAAGATAATAAAACTTTTATTCTTAATCTTTTTTTACTCAGTGTTCCTAGTGATTATAACAATTGCAATTGTAAATACATAAATTCCAAAAATTATTAGACTTGCTTTATATTATATTATCTGTCAAAAAAATGATCCAAACAAAACATAATTCAAGAGTTATTCCTGTTTCTATCAGCTTGAATAGAATTTTCCTTTTTGCTTGACAAAATAAAATAACTATATGTTGTTTAAGCCATCTATTCTAAAAGCTGACAACCTCTTTAATCCTCATTTACATACTCCAAAAGAACTATGAGAATTGAAATCACTTATAAAAATGAAGTATAGAAAGGTTTGGAAGAGGGAGCATGGCAGGTTTATATTGGGGGGCTAGTAACTATTGCAAACATAAAAATTATTTAACAAGGCAAAACTCTCCATTCAATAGTGCCACCCTGTGCCAACTGTAATTGCAATATCATTTCAATTATCTTCAATAGATGTTTGTTTTACAATTTGGTTTAAAGCATATCATGATTAGAATGTATTCTATCAAGAATCAATGTAAATTCAGGAATTTTAAGAAAATGTGCATTTTATGCTGAATAATTAATTTGTAGATAATCTCCATTTTTTATTTTTATATACACTCAATATTAAGTTGAAATAATTTTATTGTGTTTTCTAGTTGAAGAGATTGCTTTTGAGAAGATGTATCTGGAATCTGAAGTGTTCCATGGTGACAATATCATGTTAGTTTTCATTTTGAAACCCTAGAATTAGGCATAGCTTCCCCTATAATATGATCAGAGTTCTCATTAACAGTTTTATTGTACATTTTCATAATTTGCTGAACTAAGAATTAATCAAAATGAAATCTGGTTCCATTTGAAGAAAATTCATTTCACAAATTAATGTCTGTTAGTTTCAAGGTGAACTGTGGATAAATTATATGAAAATCATTTTGTAACAATTCAAAATTTCAAGCTCCTCTCCGAATGATCATGTCCACATTGATCAGCTAAATGTAATGGGATGAAGTGATTAAAATGTCATAATAATAAAATATAGCTACACATATGAAAAGAAATATCTTCCTCATAAGTTTCAAATGTTATATAACATTAAAAATGATGATGATCAAAGTAGGTCTCATTTTATTTGTTAGTGCAGTTCATTCCTTTAATGGTAAAAGTTATAATTCTAGATACATTATCTATACATAAAATTACTATATAGGGGGTTTAAAGGTCATCTGGTAAAGATATTTTAGTATATATAAATGAAATAAAATCTGTTTACTATAGGCAACACTTCGTTGATAGAAATGCCATTTTTACAAGCTTATATTTAAAACCTTCAAATTACACTTTCTTCTGATTGCTAGACAAATGTAAAGCGCAAACAGTTATGTCATGAAGTGGACATATACATTTACCATAATCCAATTACGTGTACATCACGGATTTAACATGCTCATATATATAAAATCAAGGGGAAAAAAAATAGGCATTCTTACTAAGAATAATAATTTCATTAATAACAAAATATCATCGTGTCATGTGACTAGATATATATTATTACAATCACCAAAAAACAAAGTTTGAATTAATACATTTGCCCAAAACATTTGTCCTTTTATCAAAGAAAAGTCTAGGTTTCAATCTATTATAGAACATTTATTAATTTATTTGAAATATTTAATTTATTTCAAAGCATTGAATTTATTCTCTTCAGACTCATTATAAGTGAACTCTCTGATACTACAGTCATTTATGGTGGAGAAAAAAAAATGAGAAAAATATCTAACTCCCCCTCCCCCCTCCGATTTTACAAAGAGAAAATAATAAAATAAAATTACAAATGTATGTTTGAAATATGACAATAAATACTCCGAGTTGGAATTTTTGTATGTATCATGCTATATAGCTATATATTTAAATTATCAATGGGACATTTTGAAAAATTGATTTCTTGCTTGGGTGTTAATGTTCAAAGTATATAGCATATTATTCTAATTTTCAGCAAGATTGTCATTAATCCTGTTATAGTTTCTTCCTTGGATTATAGACTTTACCACTAGGTAGGGGATGTGACAGGTCAGACATACTATAGTTTAGATTGACATGTTAAACAGCTAGTCAGGCAACATTAAAATTTCAAAGTTTAACTCTGTAGATTTCTACTATAGTTCTAGGAGCCTCTAACCAATTATCTTGTAGATTAGAACAACTTCAATAAAGAATTCCTTAGCTTTGGTTGAGAATCATATTAAAAATGCAAGATTTAATTGCAGTCTCTCAATTGCTGTGGGATTTTTTCCTACTTTTGACTTCTACTGAATTTCAGAGTAGCATTTTGGTTTTTCAATAATAGTTTTTAAAAATTATTTTCCTCTTTCTTTTATAGATATATTCCTATTGATCAAAAAAATTGTTTTCAAGGCTGCACACCATACAAGTTTTGCTGTCTGCCCAGAATGTTGATAAAATCTTATTAATGATATATATTTATTCCTATTTTAAAACATGTTCACCAAATGAGTGAATTAACTAAACTTTTTAAAACAATTTGATTTGTTTACAAAAGATTTATTTTATCATACTTTGTAATAGTTTTTACGAAATTATATTCTTAAAACATTTGCATTCTAACATAATTATTAAAAATTCAATGTGTCTTTGGTGTTTGCTCGTGCTAAATGAATCCATTAGCTTACTTATTTGAAAATAAGTAATTGGAAAAACCAAACTTTCTCTAAATTCCCACAAATAATGTATCATTCTTTCTGCAATAAAAAGTTAATATTTTTGTCTAGCAGTATCTATGAGCATACAGTTAAAATATAGGGAGATTTTCGTGCTTGCTAATTGTTGTTTTTCTTTCAACTCGAACTGAATCTACAGTTTTAACAGCAATTATATTTTTCCCTTCCTTATTTCAGCCTAAGGTTTTAATAAACAACATAACCCACAAAAACAATTTTTGTCTGCATATCAAACTTTAAACTTACATATGGGGCACATACTATACATTATTTCCATTCATCTACTTTTTTAAATTTCGTTTTAAGTTTTTTAAACCATGACACAACAACATTTCTATCAGTTTTATGTATTTTACGAAACAATGACAATCTGCCTAATCTTATACTATTTTACATGTTTTTTATGCATGGGGCATTGTGACTACATTCTCAACAGATAATGCATATATGTAATTAGAGGGATTTGAACTTAGAATTTTTTAGTCAACATTCATCCTCCATCTCAAACAACCGATGCACATGGCTACAAACATGTGAGAAATATAGATGATCCCCAGTATACATATTTCATGCAAAATCACTCATCAGTTGAATCAGATCATAATTACCCACACACACATATATATAATCAATGCTCAGTTTATATTAAGATAGCAAATTATTGAACTTTAATGGTTAGGCTTCAATCTTCTTACTCTTCCAACTATACCTCCATCTATTTCATTAAAAAATTAATAATGGATGCCTAAACTCTTGGTGGATTTGATATTGTAGTTGTACTCATGTATTACATCAATCTAACCCCTCATTCTATTGGACCATTATATATATATGTTAATACAAATATTTTCACGGGTTGCATATATAAAAGACATATTTTGCGGGTTCATCCGTGTCAAAATATTTTAAATATTGATATACTGACATTTCGACTTGGTAACACCAAGTCAAAACATCAGTATATCAATATTTAAAATATTTTAACATGGATAAACCCGCAAAATATGTCTTATATATATATATATTAATAGTAGAAGGATGGGCTGAACTTAGTAATCTATTTTCAAGGCAATATGAAATTAGCTTATTTATTCAGTATATTGAATGTTAAAATTAGAGGGATTGAAATTTAGATTTTTCAGTATATATTCGTCCTCTAGTCTATCTTAAATAACTGATACCCATGACCACATACATGTGAAAAAAGATAGATAATTCTCAATATACATATTTCATGCAGAACCAGCACTCATCAGTTGGAGCAGATCATAATCTCCCACACATATATACAAACAAAATTCAGTTTATATTAAAGTTTAAGGAATTGCTATCTTAATATAAACTGACATTGATTGTATATATGTGTGGGACATTATGATCTGGTCTAACTGATGAGTGCTGATTCTGCACATATATGTATATTGGGGATCATCTATATTTTTTCATATGTATGTGGTCATGGGTATCATTTGTTTGAAATGGAGTGGAGGATGAATATAGACCGAAAAATTCTAAGTTCAAATCCCTCCAATTACTTATATAAAAAACATTAAGTAATTGAATAAATAAAATAATTGTGTGTGTACCCATCTCAATGGGCTCTCTACCAATAAAAATTCTAGAAAAGGTAATAAAAGACATGATAGAGACATACCTGCTACCTATCATCTCAAAAACACAATTTGCAAAAAAAACCTCATCAACGATACAGGCAGCCTTCCTATTTAAATCTATAATGATAACTGTTAGAAAAAAAAAAGAAATATGGTCCAGTGGTGGTGCAAATAGATATAGCATCAGCATTTGACTCAGTCAAAATTCCATTCCTATTGCAGATGCTAAAACAGACAGACATTCCTAGGAGGTTATATGGTGGTGCAAATAGATATAGCATCAGCATTTGACTCAGTCAAAATTACAGTCCTATTGCAGATGCTAAAGCAGACAGACATTCCTAGGAGGTTATTATATATAACAGCAAATCTCTTAGTGAACTGTGAAATACATACCATGGTGAATGGGAGAAACTCACCATCTTTTGTCCCCACTCAATCACTATCACAAGGGTCCCCTCTTAGTGCATTTCCATTTGCCTTCTACATTAACCCTCTCATTGAGAATATCAACCAAACATTTGAGGGGATCAAGATACCTGCAACAGTGCAACAAGTAACATCCCTAGCTTACATGGTTGATATCACAGTCTTCCTGACTTCCAAAAAACAGATACCTAAACTACAAAAGATAATCAATAATTATTCAATAGAATATGGGCTTAAAATTAATAAAATCAAAACTTCAGCCTGGTCCATATACACAGGAAGGCAGTGCAAATCCATATACAAGGGAAAGCCAAGCTCATTCCTGGGGTTTCTATTTTATATGGGAAGCATGGGAATGAGATGCTATATACAGAACAAACTGAAAGAAGAAACTGAAAAAAATACAAAATCCCTAGCCAAAGCATACCTATCAATACATTCAAAGATACAATTGATTAATAGATTAATCACAACTAAAATAGCATATTATATACCAATAATTTCTTTTTCCAAGGCATTCAAATCCAAGATAAACTCAATGTGCAATCAACTCATTTGGTCCAGAAAAACAGTCATAATTTCCATTAAAAAAAACTTAGAAAACCAACAGATATAGGTGGACTGGGCCTACACGATATCCATCCTTCACATACAAAAACTTAGAAATGTAATAATCACAACAATCAATCAATTTCCCAAAATGGAACCTCTACTACAAATAACCCCTACAGACAGACCACCACCCTAAGGGTTCATATATTGAATTAATGATATACCAATGTAAAATAGAAAAGAAAATCCCAGATCAATACATACAGAAATACAAATACTGGGAAATATACAATCTGATACATATAAACAACAATGGAGACAATAACACAACACCAATAATAGGAATAACCAATAAAAAAATGATAAAGGAATATAAAAAATGGAAATTAGAACCAAAGTTTTTTGATTTTATCCTGAAAATGAACCTGGATGCATTACCAACTACCAATTTTCTATTCCACAGAAGGATGTACATATCTATTGATCCTTTCTGTGGATTATGTCATGAAACAGAAGAAACATGGAAGCACATAATGGACCACTATAGAGGACTAAATCAAATAAGAGACATAATACGTAACATATACAGGAAAAACAATACCAGGATTGAACAATTAATGGAAGCTTATAAAGGCAAATCAATACCCACCATAAGAGCAGCAACATTTCTACTATATATTCTGTGGTGCATCAGGTGCAAATTTCTAACTGGGAAAAACACTAGACGACACCCTTCAACATTTCAAAACAAGCTAATGCAGATACAAAATGGGGACAAATTGATCACACCCCCAGACATATATGCAGCCACTTGGTCCCTGGTCAAGAAAAGATCAAGGCTATAATGAAGCTTCAGATGGCAAAAATTATGAACAAAGACTATTCATTTGATTGTAACTACACAAATCAACTCATGTACAATCTGTAAATCTATTTTATATGTGTATTTTTTCTGGTGTTACCACATGTAATCTACTTATTGTGCAATAAAGTATATTGTTGAATAATAATTGTGTATATATATATATATATATTAATGCACTCCATTTTATTTGAAATAAAGTATATTGTTGAATAATAATTGTGTATATATATATATATATATTAATGCACTCCATTTTAGTTGAAGATGCAGAGTAAATTTAGCAATCACATTATGCATAATGATGATGATGATGATAATACTAGTAGTAGTAGGATAGAGTTGTGCTATATCTTTTTTTAAATTTGTACATTTATATGAATATATATTTTTAAAACAAAATATGCTAATTTTTTTATGATTATCATATATATAATATTAAACATAAACAATAATTATGCCTTAACTTGTTGTTTTTTTAAATTTGATTGCTTGTATTTATAAACTTTTTTTTTTGTAATAGGGTTTGGTTTTAAGCCTTAAGATTAATTATCTCTGATTATGTGAAATCATTGTACCTAAATTGACTTTTAAATAAAAAAAGGATCTAGAACATTGTATTATATCATACTGCATCATAGATTATAGCTGTAAGTCAGGACAGTAATTACACTAACCTATATTACATGTTGTGTTTCATGACACCAACTATGAATCATAAACTGACTCAACTAATCTATATCATCTCATATTGTGTCAGATATTACCAGCTATCTTCAAATAGATTGACTGCATTTATCATATGATTCCAGCTTTGATCAGAGTCAGAATGTATTAACTAATATGGCATTATTTGAATTGGATAAATTCTATTGTTTATAAATTTTGACATATCTATATTTGTAAATAAAATATTAATAAATAATTGTTTTTTAAAAATATTTTTAGAAAAAAATATATAAGGGGGAGTATAGATAGATTAGTTTTTGCTGAAATTAATATAAGATTTAAATACTTATTAAAAAGCAATACAGAGTCTTCAATCCATACAGAAAAATATAGAAGATACATATTAGGAGTAATAGAAGAATTTAACATGAAATACTTGCATGAGAGAACAAATAGGTGTCACTACATCAATGGAAGATTTAAGAAACTGATATACACTTGTACTAGACCTATTTCTAATGGATAATTGAAGCCTTTAAATAGATCTCAAAAGACCTTAAAAGACCTAGAAAAATATCATATGTGAAATGGATGGGTGACATAAAAAATTAGTAGGAATGAGATAAAAAACAAAAGCTATGGATTGCATAAATTGATGACTTTTAGATCTCTCTTTTTTTAAAAAAAAACATTAATTCAATAAGTCAAATATGTTAACACATTTAATAAATAACATTTTGTTCATAGTTTGTCTCTTAGCTAATGGAGGGTGCTTAAATGTCTTTGTTCATATATTATTATGTATAACTTAGTAATGTAATAAACACATAAATGGTTGTGTCATGTATAAATTTAATTTATGTTTGTGTACATGTTTATAAATAACTGAAAATTTCTTAAATCAGACAACACCTCTATATTGGCAAATTTTATAAAATAAATAACTATATATATATATATAAGTATATATTAATGGTAAAGTTTACAAAAATGAGACTGATTATAATTTCTACCTATTCAGAATATAAATATATGTTTTCCTTTTAGTTATAAACAGCATCAGATCTAATAGTTACATGTATTTCAACATTCATCTCTTAAAATAAAGTGAATTCTGCTTAATAAAAATAAGATTTAATCCTATTCTAATTGGTGGTTAGTGATATTGTGACTAAGTACAGTTGATTCTGTGAGATTTGATTTGTCATAGCTCATAATTCAGAATTTGGTTTATTATATAACATTTTATATTTTAGTTAAATAATGAGCTAATAAAATACTGTTAAATACTCTCACAATACTTTTGGAGAAAAAAATAAGAATTTTATTTATTTAAATATTTGACAGAGATATTGTTTCAACCAGAATGAAAAAAAACGGTAATTATTTTGTTTTTGGTATATATTTGTAAATTTTAATTAATATTTTGACCTATATAAATTCAGCACAGTGGTAGAACAAAAAAGATCAAAATGCAACATGTCCTTTCTGGTGTTGTACATTGTATAACCTTCTTAACAATAAAACATTCAATTTGTCCCTGTTTGGATTAGCACAGTGGCATAGTGACAGACTAAAGAGCTAACAGTTTTTGAACCAAAGCTTGACTTTTTATTTCTTACATTCCAATGTCACATGATCTTCTAAGCAAATAGCTATTCAATGTTTCATTGTTTTTTTTATTTTCTTACATTTTTTTTTTTTAATCTTTGATATGTTGAATAAGAAAAAAATTTCTGGAAAACCGGTTTTAAAATCATTTGGAAAATCTCTGTGATTCAATAGTAAAAAAATAAAATAATAAGTATTTTATAAATCTTTTTTATTAGTTTTGACAAAAACAAATTAAAATAGGAGTATGCCCAAATATCATTTTGGTGCTTGAACACCACATAATAGTCCAATCAATTAACCACACATCACATATTGATATTATTAAGAAGTATTTACCACATTAAAAAAGTATGGTTGACTATTTATTTATAATATTGCCAATAATTTGGTGATGGAAAAAATGACATGTGACATTCAAGCAATGAAATGATAAGCTGAGCATAATATATTCAAAGTGACCAATCAAAATATTTTTCTTAGATGGATTTTTGCCAAAAAAACTCAAACTCTTGAATCTACTATTATGATCATCAAACTAAACTGCTTAGATTTTCCATATAAACTTATTGATCATAATAAATTACTGTCTGTCTCATAGGTTGTGATGTTGACATCTTATTTATAGTTATTTGTTGAATTATTTTCAACATCTAGTGTTAATAAGGACCTAAAAGTTAATATAGAACATAAGATTTAAATGGTCCTGATACTTCTCTCTTCTTCAGGTGTTGGTAATCTGTCCAATGACAACATTTAGTGTGTTGAACGACCTTTATATTTACATCAACTGAATTTAAATGACATTCTAACCAACTAAGCTATACTATCACAAACAACAATCAGTAAAGGTTTTACTTATCTTTGAAAATACTTATGATTTCTCCATTTTTTCCTTTTAAGGATATTAATGGGTTAAAGAATGTTTTTCAAATATTATAGATTATCCTGCTGGGTTGACTTCTAAAATTATTTGCCAATTTCATATAAATAGCTCCTTTATTTTATTTTATTTATATTTTTCTTCCTGCACAGTATTGTTATGTTTTCCCAATTGAATGCATAATCATGGATGACAGTTTTCCTACAGCCCATCCTGAAAATTGCATGCATTAGCATGTGAAATGAATTGTTTCAACAAGGAAAGCTATTATGATGAACTTCTTGTTAAAACAACAATACTCTTTTTAATATCCTCTTGCTATGATAAGTTTAACAAATGTATAACAACAAAAGAAAAATCCATATGGACATTGAAACCAATTCATTCCAGATTGGAACAAAAACAGCAATGCTCTTTATAATCAATTATTGTCTACCAGAAACCCAAAAACTGCTAACAAACTTATAGAGTGATTGGAAAATGCCAAAAAATAAAAGTGAAAAGAAACCATTGGAAGCCATATTTTACAAAATTTATTCAAAATGTCTGGTCACCTTTTGAGTAAGTTTGATAGTTGTAAAGATACCTCTAAAAAGACTACTAATATTACTTCTAATGAGATGGCCAAACTTATATATTGGTCTTCTGAAATCAAGATTAAAACAACAAAATGCATCATTAGGACAGAGTTGCAAGTTTCTCTTTTACAATGTTATTTTAATACCAACCTCATAAAACTCGTAGATAACAATAAATTTGAACATTCTCAATGGCTTGCATTATATTTAATACAGATTATTAGATGGTGTGCTTGCAAAGTTTACTTCTTTTTTTGAACAGAAGATCTATGTCAGTTAAATGTTTAAAAGTAACACTTTTAATTGATGTAGTCATTATATTATTTAGTTCAGTATGAAATTTGATATGGCCATATAGGTTTGCAGGTTTCTTTTTTTGGGGGGAGAGGGGGTGTTTTTAAAAAAAATTTATGTCGTTTATAATGTTATTTCAGAACTGATGGAAAATCTCTGGTGATATTATTTTTTAGTAAACATGCTATATAAGTACTAGAATGCACAATTTAAAATTTAAATAACCTTTGGACATTTATTCTTTTTTTTAATAGATTATTATTTTTCTCTGATTTACAATTGCATAAAACATTAATTGATTTTTCTACCTTATCCAATTTTAGATTAAAAAAATTTTTTTTTACTATTATTGTAATGTTACATGGATATAATATTAAATCCATATTGAGTACTTAATGTTTTTCTGAAGAGTTATGGTAATGGTATATTTCCATTAACTATCTGTTTTGTTAAATGTTTTGAGAAAAATAATACCACTATTTATACCTTTTCAAATGCAGTCAACTGTTAATGACAAGCTTATTATTTGCAGGGGCATTGTTTTTCTTTTTTTGTCCAATCTGAGAATTGACCAGTAATCTGTAGATTTGTGAGTACTGAATTTCAAATTAGGTTATTCTGTCAAAATAAAAAGTCAATGGCATTTTTATATACAGATCGATAATGGTCCTTCTAATTTCTTCATTTTTTTTAAAAAAAATCATAAGATTAATGAGGTATTTCCAAATATTATGAATTATCACATTAAATTGATTTATTGGGTTGTCATTGACATTTAGCAGTTTCTTTAATTTTTATTTTTTTTTACCATTTTCTCTTCTGCCCAATATTCTTTTGTTTTCCAATCGAACTTAATTCTTTCACCCATGAAAATAATCTGCAAATTTAAACCGACAGTCATTTCTGCTCTAATAATTGTTTTGATTTTTAATTGTTCTTCAATGAAGTAATGAGTTTTATTAATATATGTCAATTCAAATTTTTAGAGAATTTCACATCTGCAATTATTGTTTTTCACCATCTAACATTTGACCTTTGTAAAGGTTAGAATTCTTCACAGGGTTCCTTTGTGAAACACAATAATATTGGGCATAGAGTGAAAACTAAAAAAAAAAAACAAAGAAACTACTCACATGAAAATGTCAAATAACTCCATGAGAAAATCTAATAAGCTTGGAAAACACTCATTAATTTTGTCCTTAAAATAAAAAAAAATGAAGATATCTAGAAGATACTCATAAATAAATATATAAAAATGTGGGTCTATTGATTGTTGCTTTTGATAAAATAGCCTTGTTGGTTAGAGTATTATCTTAAATTCAGTATTTTCAAATCTAAATATTATTTGTTTTTTTACCATCATTGTTAATGATCATACCAGCTACCCCTAAAAAAAAACTACTTGAAATGTATTAAATATTATGTTAGCATATTAGAAAAAGTATAAATAAAGTTAGAAATTGTCTAAAAATATTTGATAATTCAACTAAATAATGGAAATAATACAATGTGTGTGTGTGCTATAATTTTCTGAATAATTAAATGGTGATTTTTATCATTTAATCTATAAATATATACCAACAATACATCGAATTCACTCCCCATTTAAAATTACGTAAATAAACTAAGCATATATAAGAACAAATGTTAAGAGATAGGTGTTTTACCACCTGTCTTCGGAAGAGTTTATTTACGTTATATAACTCATTGAAAGCTTCAGTTATTTCCTGTTCAGTTATGTATATATAAAATAGAAATCCATGTAACATTACAATAATAGTAAAAAAAAATTTTTTTTTACTTAAATACTTCCATGACCATGATTTCATCTCTTATTATTATTATGATTGTGAAAGAATTTGAATAAAAAAAAATTTTTGGCTAGTATTGTAATGTTACATGTATTTCTATTTTATTTATAATTACTAATCGTGTTAGGAAATATTTAATATATATATTCAAATAGTCATTTCATGAATCTCAAAATGATTGATAAGCATAGAGTAGAGATATTGCTGTGAGTAAAATCTATTTAGAAAGAAATGGATCAAGAAAATAATTTATTTAGTTATATTCAACCATTTTGTAAGCTAACAAGGTCAAGCAACATATTGATATTGTAATCATTCACTTGTAGCTCTTTTAAATAATAATTTAAATTTCACATAATGGTAAAAAATTTAAATTTACAAAGTGCATAACTGTATTAATAGTAATTTTTAATGTACATAGTTTATTAAAAGCTTAATTTATACAATATAAAGTATAAGATTCTGTCAATTTAACTAACAGACACCTTTTGTAATAGTCATTTACACTTTAAATGTCATATTTATCTTAATTATAATTTTATTTAATAGTTATAAGTACATCTAAATTATATTTATCAAATTTTATAATATTCATTAAACATTATAATAAGAACACTTATTTAATTTCCTTTCAGTAATTCTTTAAAAAACGTGTGTTTGAGTGTGTGTGCAGAATCTTATTTACAAGAATAAATGAATTTCATTTCCTGGTTGGAAATTATATTTTTATTCCCATCAGAATATTAAATTTTTTTAATATTATAATTTTTAAATAGTAATAATTTTATCTTTTAATATAATTTTTAATTATGTATTTTAAATTTGAATAAATAATTATTTCAAAAAGTAAAAATTATAAATATATTTAATTTAAGAGTAATTAAATTTATTATTGAAATGTTTAAATATTTTGTCAATCTTATTATACTTTTTTCATTATTGTTTAAAAATTTAGACAAAATTTATTTATTTAAAAACTTTCTAGTTAATTAAAAGTAGATGACCAATGAAATTGATTTTTATTAAAAGTCTGATGTCATACTGTCTACAATATAAAAAGGTGAGCAGGCAAAATTAGGGGAGAATTGAAAAAAGATAGAATTCAATAAATAGTAGGAACTAATTAACCTATTTCTGTTAGTTCTTTAAAATTTGTAAATTTTATCATGTTTTATTTAAAAATAAATTAAAAGTTATCTTTAACAAGCTGCATAATTGTATACACTCTTAAAAGGATTATAAAGTGATTATGGAGTAAATAAACTATTCTTTCCTGGAGGCTAATCCTATCTTACAGTTAAATTATAGTCAAATCATAGTTACTACTTAAAGTGAAAAGGAATAGTATTATTATTCTCAAGAAAAAATGGAAGTTGGTTATCAACAATTCAACTAGTTTACAAAGATGTTTGTGTAAGAATGTGTTTTGTTCTCTCTTTCTTTTTAGTGATTGATTATAAGAATTAATTTACTAAAGAACCTTTACTTATTTAAAAAAATAATTGTTATAGAATTGTTAAAATACTTTATAAATATAGGGATTTGAACTCAGACTTTCAATCCCCTTCATTATCCACACTATCTCATATTACTGATACACATGACCACACACATGCAGAAAAGATAAATAATCACCAATATATATATATTTTGTGCTAAACCAGCACTCATCAGTTGGTCCAGACTACAATCTCCCATACATATATATAATCAGTGCTCAGTTTATATTAAGATAGCAAATCCTTATACTTTAATGGACAGGCTCCATCCTACTCCAACTCTTCAGCCATCCATACCATTGAAAATATGATAGAATTCCCAAATCCCATGCTGATGCCAATATTGTTGTCATTCCCATTTGACCTCAAGTCACTCTGATCCCTCAAATATAGGACAGTATCCATTTAAATGTATAGAGGAGGGATGGGCAGAATGCAGGCTTATTATGTAAATTTTGAAATACCAGGCACTCTTATACCTGGAGCCTAATTGTAAATATAGGGGATTTGAACTCAGACTTTCAAGCCCCTTCACTTCAGTAGTATGAGATAGTGTGGATAGTGAAGGGTCTTGAAAGTCTGAGTTCAAATCCCCTATATTTACAATTAGGCTCCAGATATAAGTGTCTGGTATTTCAAATCTTAAAATACTTTATAGAACTTTAAGTTAGCTATCTGATAATAATTATAAACTTATTTTGAAAAGAATTATGTTAGATAAAATAACTTGCATGCTGAAAGAAAAGAAAAACCCAAAGAGTTTAATAAACAATATGTACCTTTAATAGTCATGAATGAATTTGCCAGAGTAATGGGTATTTTTATATAATGCTAAAATAGAATATGAAAAAGTAACTTTTTCATATATTAAAGAATATGTATATCTTAAGATGACCTGAAACATTATGATAATTTTTTTAAAAGAAGGAATTATTTATTTTGATAAATAATGGAATTAATTATTTTGATAAATAATATCAAAGAAGAATATAAACTAAGATAGTTTAAAAATAAGAACAAATTGATATAAGTAAATATGACTTATATAAATAAAATAAAAAAGATGAATACATAAAAAGTTAAAATTTAGTAATTACTACAGAAAAAATTAGTTATGTGATATGTGCCCCATATCCAAAATTTGAAAATAATATATAATATTTAAAGTACTTTAAAATAATTATATTTTCAAGATGTGGTGCACTAAATTCCAGTTAAGGATCCTATAATAAACATTGAAGAGTGCTAAGAAGTTCTAGAAACATGCATTAGTTGTGGATATTTTGTTTTTCGTCTTTAAAATGTTGTACTTTTTATCAGTAATTATGCAAGTTGGAAGAGAACGAAAACAGTGATAGAAGAAGTTGGAACTGCCACCCATCATCGTGGTGTTAAATGTTTAATATTTGGGTTTTTTTTTTTTTAAAAAATGATTGAAAAAGTTTCCAATCTAAAAAACTTTTTAATTAATATTATGTGTTTATAATATGTATTTTTTTTAAGACAATACTGAAAATAGTTAAGTAATCTATATGTTTATTAATGTCTTTTATTAATATTGATATAATTTTAAGATAACATTAGATTTCAAAACTTTAAAATTAAAGGTATATACTATGTTTATATTTATATGTTTATATAAATTGTCTCATGGATGTAAAAAAAAAGCTGAAGGATGGTAATTGGTGATTTTGGTAATATTACTATATATTTTAATATCTAAAAAAAGGTAATTGTTTATTCATAAGAAAGGTGGTATATATTAAGATTATTAATTTATTGTACTATAATATATTCTCATGGTATAGAATAAATAATTATGAATCAAAAAAAGGATATTTTTCTAAGATAAAATATGAATGTATAAGATATGCATAATATTCCAAGTGATGCATGGAATAGAGTAAATGAAATATTTCATAGTGTTGAACCTATACGATATTTGTCATATTAATCAATGATTTTTTTTTTAGCAAATCATCATTTATAGTCAAAAATTTATAAAGATTAGGAAGATAAAGTTATATACTTGTATTGATAATATAATCTATGCTGATACTATAAGTTAATAAATGTAGACTGGATACATTTAAAATGCCAGGATAGTGAAGTGTCATTCTGAAGAACTAATTTTGTTTGTGATGGGTGTGATATAAAGGAAGCCCATATTATCTTAGAAAATTTGTGAAAATCTTGTAAGATAGATTACCATCCTATTCCATAAGCAGATTGAGAAAAGCCAGGATTCCAGTGGTAAGATCATTGAACAATGACTACTCTCCATTACAATTGTTGAAGAATAAATGTTAGTTGCCTCAGTTACTACAATGTAATGTTTTAAATTAGTTTCTTATCCTAATGGTATCTTAGAGAGTGAATTATAGTTAAGCATTGTATGTAAGTGATATGTAGAAGAATCTACAGTTTTTCTTCTCATAGTTGGTAATGATAGCTTTAAGAATAGGAAATGATCATATGCAAAACAAATAGACCTAGAATTTTATAAAAAAAAAATAATAAGATATTGTCATAATGATAGTATGAGATCATTTATAATGAAGATGGTAAATAAGTATATTTGAAAAGTGTGGTAGATGAATGTATAAGATTGAAAGTAAATATTCTTGATTCAGATATTTATTTAAAGTATCTTATTTATATTGCATAAACAATACAAAGGTATAAAATATAATTCAATAAATAATAATATGTTAATATAAGAATTATATGTACTATATTGTATTTGAATAAATTTAAGAAGGGTAAATGTGAAGCAACCTATCAACTAAGTATTATTTGTGTAATATAGTTGTATAATCGAAAATGTTGTTATAAATACGCAATTGTTGTAAATAAATATATGTTTTTAATTTGAACTACATGATTAGTGTCATTTCTTTATAGAATCATAAGTATCACAGAGTCATATTTAAGTCGTAGCACACTCAAATTTTTATATAAATTTTATTTATTGGATGTTTTATTATAAGACTTCAAATAAAAAATTAAAACTAGATAAATCAAATATCTCACTTTTGATTTATAATTTAATAAAAATAATGTCCCAATTGCTTGTTAATATATTTAAAATTTATGTATCATCACATGATCAGCATTTCTTATGCTTGCTCATAACTGTTATTAAAAGAGGCAAAACTCTCCATAGAGTAGTCCCACTCAGTGCAAGCCAGAGTAATCAATAGATGACAGAAGGCTTGTGCATAAAATTCCTATCTAGTATCTACTCATCCAATATTCCCAGACTAGTTTCTAGCTTGTGACTTTCATCGGTGAGCAGCCTTGGATCTGAGAGCAGAAGGCTTGTGCACAAGCCTCCTGGTATCCATTGATTACTCTGGCTTGCACTGAGTGGCACTATTGTGTGGAGAGTTTTGCCTGTTTTAAAATTTATGTATATGGATAAATATCTGAAATTTAAATATAAGGAATTATTCTATATTCAGAGAATTATAGAAATTCATATAATTTTAAAAATCATGTATATATTTTAAAGTTAGTTTAAATCTTAAAAAATTAGAAGACTATCAAAGATATAAAACTTTCTTAAAATGATGAAATCCTAATTACTGCATCATTTAAATTAGATAAAACATAATAAGACAATTTCTAATATTTGTTTGGAAAGATAAATATAATGGGTTAATGCTATAAATAATTAGTATGTCTAAAGGTTGATTTATATTATATTATATTTTGATCAATAATAAGTGATTTGATTATCAGTAAATGCTTATTCTGCTTAATTGTTATTATTTGCATAAGTATATGGTTAAGTAACAAAAGTGTTTCACAAATTATTAGATTAATGTTAATTTAGTAATTTATTTATTATTATTGGTATAGTATTAAGGTTATATGTATTATTAAATAATTGTTTTGGTTAGTATCTGTAAGTAAAAATGTTATTGTTATTTAGATGATTGGATTTCAATAAAATCCCTCTTGTTATTCAATTATCTAATTGTTAACCATTATTATTATGCTTATTAAAGCAATAATCATTATCCCCGAGATTGGTAATAAGATAGCTCAACAAACAGTTAGATCAATTTAATATGTCTTATAGATTTATTATATTATAGTTTATTATACGTATAAGAGAATAAATAGTGATGTAAATAGTCTTAATAATTATTTAACTTTGAAATTATTGTTAGTTATTGCTTATTATGAAAATTTTCCTAATAATTGTAACGTGATAATAATATGGAAATGTTTTATAATAGCAATGCGATTGTAGAGTATATTTTATATACTTTACAATGTTAAAACTTATGCTTTGCGATGTGTCGATTGTCGTAGTAAAATAATAGTCTCAATTAAGGTTTTTATTATTATTATTGTTAGATCGTTCTATTCACTGGGATGTTGTCTGCATTCATTGCTGTGGGGAAGGTTACAATAGATATATATATTATGTGCAGACACAATAAACTGTTGTGCAGACACAATAAACTGTTCGTGTATGAGTGTATAAAAGTGTTTATTATGAAACATTTATTTAATAAATAAATTTTAGTGCATTTTTTTTAAACTTTTTAAAAAGTAGTTCTTAATTTTACTTTTACATCATTTTTAGTTCCAAGATTTCTCTTTTAAGTAGATAATTTTGCACTAAATAATATTGCTTATATAATTTTAGTTAAAATTTAAAATAAAAGATGAAAAAAATTGTTTAATTATTCTACATTGTCAACATTATTTTAAATATTTTTAAAAATAGGATGTAGTCTAATATTTTCATCACAAAGACATGTTTGATTTTTCCGATTGTAAACTTGATTCAAAAAGAGTGAAAATTTTCTTTTCTGATATATGTTGATTTAATTAATCGGGGCTGATCAAATGTTTTACTGAATTAATAATGCGAAGCTTAAGAAGCTAACGAGAAAGAGCTTCTTAGTATTGGCTAGCTATTTTCAAAATTATCTGAGTTCAAATAATTAGCTCTCTGGAGTTATCTATAATGACTAATTTATAAATAAGAAAAGTATCTACCTTCACATGCTTATTCAAATTAAATGAAAAGCACTAAGTTTGAAAAACCAAATTCTGACTAAAATATTTTTTGCTTGAGACAGATCTCATGTCTGAATGATTAAGATAATTTTAGATCTCCCCCTGAAAAGTGGAAGTACTCATATTTAATTAATATCCTCTGTTTTTTTACCTTCAAATGTCTTGGTAGATATTTTTATTAAAGTAATAATGTGTCTGCAAAGTAAGCCCCCTCCCCCATCTTTGAAAATGTTGCATTTTTATTAGTATTGTTTAATCTACCAGCTATATCCTTTAGAAATAATGAACTGAGATTTATTATAAAAGTTTTCTGAAAACAAAAAAAAATATTTCAAAATGAAAATTAGAAATTAGTTATATATGCAGATGATTATTTATACTATTATATATATTAAAAACTGGCTAAAATTCTGTTGGAACTAAAAGCTATGAAAATCTATAGTGTTTTTATATAAAAGATTTATTTTTCAAAGAAAAACTATGATTTATTTTGTAAATTTATTAACTTTGTTAAAACTTAATAATTTTAAAAAGTTATTTAAATATATAGATTTTTATTATAATTTTTCAAATTCCAAAATTTGTCTCTTTTAATTAGTTTTAATCGTATTTTATATTGAAAGTATTTATGTTATTTAAGATAATATATGCATATGGGCTATATATTGACTGGGAGTCAGAATCTAGGGGTAAGTCTAGGATAGATAGTAATTTAAAGGTTGTTTAAAGTAAAGATTTGCTTACTTAATAAATTTACAATTACCTTTGATAAAAAAATAACCTTTAGAAAAAATTTAAATATGTTCACTTGATCCAGATATAATATTAATGTGTTGAATATCAAGTATATTTAAAAGATGAGATAATATTCCATTCAATTCTTGGATCTCATTGTTTAATACTAGTCAAAAAAGTGTATTGCGATATTATTTTAAGAGATTATAAAAGATATAGAAAAAAAGAATTTGTACTTCATTTTAATTAATTTAATACACTGTACAGGATTACACACACCTGCACATATAATGTAATATAAAAGGGATTCGAACTCAGACTTTCATACGATCTCAACTCTCTATGCCATCTCATATTGCTGACCTACCTGATCACACACATGCTGGAAATATAAATAATCACAAATATACGTATTTCATTCAAAATCAGCAATCATCAGTTGGTCCAGATTACTATCCTCACACAATCAGTGCTCAGCTTTATATTAAGATAGCCAATCTTCATACTTTAATGGACAGGCTTCAAAGTACTCCAACCCACAACTCTTCAGCCGTCCATTTCATTGAAACTCTGATGATGGAATGCTCAAAGCCCACGTTAGTGCCAAGGTTGTCATCCTACCCATGTTGACGTTAGTCATTCTGACTCCTCATGTACAGGAGAATAATCCATTTACATACGTATGCGAGAGATGGGCAGATCTTTAACGCACTATATTTCAATATGTAATTTAATATGTAGTAAATATAATTTGCTGTATTAATGCAAGATTTGCCTCATGAATAATAAATAAACAGACAAATGATAAATTAAAATATTCACATTATAAATCAGTTAAATTAAAAGATTAAATTAATTAATTATTAAAAGCTATGAAACATTATTGTAGGAATTCTTAATAAGTTTGTATAGATGTGTATATGTTGTGTAGAAAGAATTAGAATAATTTATAAATTTGCAAATGAATCATCATCATCATCATCATTTTCGTTGATCCACTTCAGGATGAAGATAACTACAAGATTAATCCAGTTTCTCTAATCTCAATTCTCCACATCCACCACACTTCTTTATTTCAATCATCCATTTTATATGTGATATCTTTCTAGATCTCATAATCTCTTGAAATCCAGTTTATGATTTTAACTGTCCATCTACTATCATCTCTTTTAGAAGTATATCTAGCGCAGCTCATCTTTAGTCTCTTAATTCTTTCAAATTCATTTTTCATTTTTTCTAATTACTCTTATCATACATCTCTTCTTACTTCATTAAATGGTCTGAAGTCTCTGTATTGTTCTTCTTTTAAGTGTCCAAATCTCAGATCCATTAAGTAAGAACTGGTAAAACACATCTATCAAAAAATCTTCATTTTCAAACATATAGGCATATTTTCCTTAATATTAAGTTACTTCTATCAAAAGCACTCTAACAAAGTTTAATTCTATGATTAATTTCATTCCTTATGATTCCATCTCTATTAATAATCTGACTAAAGTATTTGTAGTTGTTAATTTCCTTTAATTCATCATTATCAATCTTCATTTTCTTTTTTTGACAAAATTCATTGAACATGACACTACTTTAAACTTTTTACTATTTATTCTTATTTTTACTTTCTTTCTTTCATCTGATATCACTTGCAACATTTTCTGAAGCTTTGGAGTATTATTTACAAAAGCAACCACATCACCTGCAAAATCTAGATGCCTTGAATAATATCCATTTACTTTTACTCTCTTCACTTTTTATTTTAATCCATAAAATACTTTTTATAAAGTTGCTGTAAAAAGTTTTGGAGATGTGGAATCACCAAGCCATATGTCCTTCTCAATGTTAATAATCTTAGTATAAACATATAATATATCCATTGCTGTTGCATTTTGATATATATTCTTCAGAATGTGACAATATCTTGTGTCTCTATCTTGATGATCCAATGCTTTTATCACTGAAGAAATGCTCATGGAATTAAATGCCTTTTCATAATCATGCATATTCAAAACATAATAGGAATTCTTAATTATTGGTCACTTCTGTAACTTTTATCAATGCATGAATATGATCCACTGTTGAAAAATCACTATTAAATCCAATTTGTTCCCTTGGTTGGTTAAAATCCAAAATTCACTGCAGGCAGTTGCAATCATCTTAGTAAAAATTCTGTATAGAACTGATAAAAGACTGATAGGTCAGTAATCTCTAGTATATTCTTTATCACCTTTTTAAAATATTAATATTAATACAGCTTTCTATCGATCATCTTATACATATTTACCATTTAGATATTTAGTATATAATTTTGCCAACATTTTTTCTATTTCTTCATTGCTTTTTTAAAAACCTCTATTATAATTCCATCATTAACTGGAGATTTTCTCTTTTTCATAGATTTAATTGCATGTCTTATGTCTTTACTTAAAATCATAAGCAATTCAGATGATGTGCAATGAATAATATTTTCTCAAGTGATTAATTAAGTGTATAAGCTCTGTATAAGTAACATAAACAATATTAAGGTGGATTTTAAAAACGTTTAAAATATTTACTAATTAATTAATTTAAAAAAATTAGGAAGAGGGAGTATGAGGAAAGTATATCATATGATAGCAGATATTTATGCAGAATTAATTAGAATTTTATTTTGTTTTTAAAAAAAAGAATTAAAAAGATATACAAATAGTAAAACAAATCTATGTCATTTGAATTAAACAGAAAGAATTGGTCATGGTCAACCGTTTATTAAGAGGGAAATGATGTAATAGCAGTTGTGAAATATTGCTAGATATTATGAAGTTGGAAAAAAAAACCATATAGAAAGTCAAGACATGTACAATTTTTGAAAATTATTGATGAGAGATTAAAAATATGGAATTTCTCACAATTTTTTTAAATTTCATGTTTATTTTTTATTTGCATTTACGTGTTCTGTTCCAAGCATATACTGTGGGATAAATTGTCCTTTGATGTTCTAGACCTAATAATGAATGATCTTCCATCTAGTTAAGTACTTTGTTGATGCAAGAAATATCCCAATCACTGAAAAATAGTAGAAAAAAAGAAAGCATAAATTAGAATTTTTTTCTACCAAATGAAGCATGGAGATAACTTATAAAATGATGGGGAGAAAACTGAAGAACTACTAAATGTTTACAAAAACCAGTCATAATAATTATAGAAAAATGTATGCCCATATCTTCCTACACAACCCTAGATTAAATTAATTACTTAAATATTTACAATGTTTTAAAGAACTATGTAGAGTACAGAATACTAATTTTATTGATATTCTGTAATTTCAAGTTTTTTTTCTTTTTTTTTGCATTTACATGTAAATACTTCACTAAACAATCTCATCCAAACACATTACGAGGACAAATTGCAAGCAGATTAATATTTGGGTGGGATTTTTCCATGAAATATTTATATTCCTAAGTATTACATATTTGATTAACAATAAAAATCATTTATGTGCAATTAAAATTATTAGCATTTACATGTATACATATCACATTTTTTCTATAATGTTGAAACTTTTGTTTAAAACCACTGTTTGACTCATCCTTGTTGCCTGGATGGTGGAATCTGGTGGCTGAGAGGGTCCCTGGATCCTAAGGCCCAGTTTTTGGGCTGGCTGGAATGAGGGTGCGAGGGGATCATTACTGGCATAGATTTTCTCATGTCTGGGGCAATGGGGATGATGATATACATGGTGTTTGGAATTTTGTATTGCACTGTGAAAATCAACAATTATCTTTGATTGGGACCACAGTTTCACCCATCTTTGCTGTCTAGATGGGAAAATCTGGGGGTAAGGGGTCCCTGGGGCCTAAATCCTAGTGCTATGGGGGGAGGTAACTGGGATGAGGGGATTGTTTCAGGTACTGGTTTTCTTCTGTGGATGGGGGAGATGATGTGTCCATTGCAGCTTCAATTTCTCAGTTATAGTATGTGAATCAACATTTACTAAGTAAAATGACTAGTTAAACTTTGTGTAGCACTCAATACAATCATGTACATTCAAAGACTTGTAACAAGATAATAAACATCAAACTTGTTTCTTCTTTTAATACCATTTAATGTATCCTATTTCTATATTTTATAAATAATAAAAAAAAGCAAGAACAGAAGTTTTAAAAGGATATAAACTGCTTCATGGAGAGAATTTTATAAGATTCTATTCAGATTACTTTTCTAAACTTAATTGTATGTATGAATGAATACTGGCTGCAGAAAAGAATTTGCTTCTAATTGGTCTGTAATAAACTTTGAATTTTAATCAACCAAAAAAAAAAAAAAAACGGATTTAAAAGTGGGTGGATCTCATCCAAGTATTGAGAGAAATTATAGAAAGATCTAATGAATATGACTATTATTATGTTTTGAATTTGTAGATTATAAAAAAGCATTGGATTCTGTAAACATTTCTACAGTGATTAAAGCATTGCATCATGAACATATAGACCCAGGATATTATCATATTCTGAAAAATATTTATCAAAATGCAACATAGTGAATGCATTATTTGATGACAACAAGAATATTAACATTGAAAAGAGTGTTTTCATATCTTTAAAACATTTTACAGCAGTTCTACAAGAAGTATTTTATGAATTAAAATGAAAAGTTAATAGAGGTGAGTTATAATGACTATTTTCCACCCTATTCTTGTGAACTTGGCTATTCTATAAAGACTTTCTTTACACTTAGACCTGTATAAATTTTACAACTGCAGGAAATCTCATAAGCTATACTGGGAATATATTTACTATCAACTGATTGTTTTGAATTATTTAATAATGAATTTAAATAGAGGCTTATCTTCCAAACAATTTTCATACCACCCAAAAATTTCTTGAAAGATAGGCCTCAATTTAAATTTATTATTAAATAGTTGAAAATCAATTAATAATAAATACATTCCTCATATAATTTATAAAACTCCTTGCAATTGTAAAATTTATACAGGTCTAAGTAAATTAAGTCTTTATGAAAGAGAAGGTTCACAAGAGTAGAGTTAAAAATAGATATCATAATTCAACTTTGTATATTAATTAACTTAATATTGATCAGAAAATATTATTTGATAATTCAGAGATTATATTTTATGAAAAAAATGAATTAAAAAAACAAACAAAAAAATTCTGATGGTAAATCTTTTTGAATATGAGGCCATCAATTTTATAAAAATCTTCTTTGATATTAAAGGTAGGTGTGTTTTTGAAATAATTTATGTGAAGGCTAATTCAGTTACATATATATAAAATCTAAATACAAATATTTTGACTATACTGAACTTAATGTAACTAGAAGGGATTTGAACTCAGATTTTCAATCTCTCCACTTGAAATAATCTCAAATATATTTATTTCATTCTGAACCTCATCAGTTGATCCAGATCATCTTCAACACTTATATATAATCATGTTTAGTTTACATTAAGATAGCAAATCAAGTTTTAATGGACAGACTACAATATTCTTCGCTCTCCAACTCTTCAGCCATCCATATCATTAAAAATCTGATGATGGAGTATTTAAAATTCTTGTTGATGCCAATATTATTGTTATACCCACATTGGTCTTTCAATGTTTTATCATCAGATTTTCAATGATGTGGATGTCTGAAGAGTTGGAGGGTCGAGAAGATTGTAGTCTGACCATTAAAGTTTGAAGATTTGTTATCTCAATATAAACTGAGTGCTTTTTCAGCATGAAATATGTATATTGGAGATCATTTATCTTTTTTATTATGTATGTGACCATATGTATTGTTTGTATAAGATGGAGTGGATAGTTGTAGGAAGCTTGAAAGTCTAAATTCAAATCCCTTATATATATATATGCGTGTGTGTGTGCGTATGCATGTGTGTGGTTTGTAGCTAGTAGATTTTCATTTAAGAAGATCTATTTAGTAATTAATGAAATCATGTTCACAAAAGAATTTTAGTATAAATTTATTTTTTTAATTAATATTTTAATGTTACATAATTTTCTACTTATATATGTATATCTTAAATGAATACAGCCAATACTAGAAAATTTCAACAGCACTACTGTATTTAGAAACACAAAGTCTAAATTTGCAACTTAGGTAAAAGGCAATCCCTCTTCAGTTGCATGATTCAGACTTTGGGTTTCTAACTATCGATAACACTGTTGAAACTTTCTAGCATTGATTTGTATTCATTTACTATATTTGAGTTTCATTTAGTGTTATGCAATGTTTATTATATATACTGTAAGCTTACATATATTAAATTTATTTTAATTGATTCAGATGCCACCTGACATTAAATATTAGGAAATAAATGTGCACATATTCTTTATTTATATATTTTAATAGAAATCAAAATATTGTCTTTAATATATGATAATGATGACTATTACAAAAACACTATTTATGATACCTGATTAAATCAAATGAAACATAAGCTACTCCCAATGAAATGAACATGGAATTGATATATGGATTGGATACTATTACATACAAAAAAGTTAACCCACTATTTTAAAAATAAAACAATAGTTTATTTTCAAAGTAACCCATTACAGACTGTATCAAAAAAAATTTAGGACAGTTTTCTTTATAATTTGATTACCTTTCTGACTATAATTTAATGGTAATAATTGCTTTAATAAGCCATTTCTTCCCACTTTTAATTCATATGCACAATAAAAACAATAGTTATTTGTAGTTTATTTTATTAATTTTAAAACATTAACCTTTCACTTGCATGATTATATGATTAAGCACATTGCTGAAGAATAAATCTCAGGCCTTTAATACATTCTGGTTATAATCATACACCTGGCCAACCTTTACAAATACAATGCATTTATTCATATCATTAGCTTCATAGCATAGTCACACACAGATATCTAATATTGGATTATTATAATCAATACAAATTTTACAATAACAATTTTAGGAAGTGATCATTTTAGGACTGCATTCCGATGTAATAATAACATAACTTAATTAAGATAGTTATTTTGAATTTGATCTCAAATTCAACAAAACACTACTTAATTAACTGAGATGGTTTTTTTGGATCTAACCTTGACTTTACTAAACCAAAACCATAAACAAAGTCACAATATTGATATAGCATATTGTAATCATTAAATAGTGATCTAACAACTGCAGTTATATTATATGTTCTATATAATTCAAGGCAATAACAGGGATTAATTTATATACAAATAAACTCGATCAAATTTCAAAATAAAGCTTTAACCTAAAATTCTAATATTTATACTACCAGTCATTATTTTAATTACTTGAAATATTTCCCACATGTGCATCTTTGGTGTATTTAAATTGAATATTACATCCTGGTTATTTTATCTAACTTCATATATTTGCTAACATGAAAGAAAACCCTGGGGGGGGGGGGAGTTGAAAGGTGATTGAATTTTAAACTGATGACATATATAACTTATGAAAAGTTAAAATTTTGTATTTTCTTTGCTTTAAAATGCATATCAAGTATTTATTGCTGGTTAATAGAAAATGCTGACTTTTTAAAAAATGAAACATTCACTTTTCCCTTTAACCAATCAATTAAATAATATATAAATATTTTATATATAAAAATATAGTTCATTAGAATTAAATGTATGCTAAGATGTTATAAAATATACCTTAAGATGATTAATTTGTTAGGATAATAGTCAAATTGAAAAACAGCTTTTTAAAAAAATGTACACAGGAAAAGTTTTATTACCAGAATTCTCTACAATTCATTACAAGGATTTTTTGCAGGCTATGACTCTAATAATGGCATGCATAATTACATTCCTTTTTTACAGGTAGCTATAATGTCTTTTATCAATCTCCTGTCTTTGAAATTTAAGGTTTAAGCATTTTTTCCTTCATTTTGAGTAGAGATTTTTTTCTAAACAGCTTGGAAATTCATAAAAAGTCCAGATTAGATTTCAGGCAATTCCTCTTTTCTATGCAGTTATCCTAATAACAGTTCAATGCAGCTTGAATAAAGCAAGACTTCAGGCTAATTAATTTCAAGAAAAATTGATTATACATACGTTTGACCTTTTGTTTTTATCATCTTTGCTAATCCCTTATTTCCAACACCTTTATGACCTCATTTTATTTTAATTGCATGAATTTTCAAAACACCATAATTGTTTAATTGATTGAACTTTAAAACAATATAATTATTAAATTGCTTCAATATTTCCCTTGTTTTTGAATCTATATCTCAAAACAGGTTTGATCTTTTAATTAATTACCTTATTTTTAATCAAATAATTTAAAATCTATTGTTTTAACACTAGGATACTTAATTGGGTTGTTTTGCAATACATTCTTTTAATCTTTGATAAGAAAAAGTTTTAACATAGTTTATATAATTTATTAGTTTCTCTTAAATTCAAACCCTTTTAACCAATCTATTATATTATTTATTTAAGTACAAGTATAGTATAATATTTGAAATACAGGGATTCTTCATATACCTGGAGCTTAATTGTAAATATAGGGGATTTGAACACAGACTTTTCAAGCACTCTTCAACTATCAATATCTCATATCACTGATAAACATGACCACATGCATGTAGAAAAGATAAATAATCACCAATATATGTATTTTGTGCTAAATCAGCATTCATCAGTTGGTCCAGATCATCATCTCCCACACTCATATATAATCAATGCTCACTTTATATTAAGATAGCAAATCTTCATACTTTAATGGGCAGGCTTCAATCTATTCCAATCCCCAGCTCTTCAGCCATCCATATCATTGAAAGTCTGATGATAGAATGCCTAAATTCTATACTGATGCCAATATTGCTGTTATGCCCATGATTACCTTGTCACTCTGACCCCTCATGTATATGACCTTATCCATTTAAATACATAAAAGAGGGATGTGCATGATGCAGGCTTAATGTATAATATTTGAAATAAAGGCATTCTTCATATACCCAGAGCTTTAATTGTAAATATAGGGGATTTGAACACAGACTTTCAAGCACCCTTCAACTATCCACTATATTATATCACTGATACACATGATCACACACATGTAGAAAAGATAAATAATCACTAATATACATTTTTGTGCTGAAACAGCATTCATCAGTTGGTCCAGATCACCATCTCCCACACACATATATAATAAGTGCCAGTTTATATTAAGATAGCAAATCTTCATACTTTAATGGATAGGCTTAAATCTATTCCAACCTCCAACTCTTCAACTGATCAATACCATTGAAAATCTGATGATGGAATGCCCAAATCCCATACTGATGCCAATATTGTTATGTCCATGTATAGGACCTTTTCCATTTAAATACATAGAAGAGGGATGGGCAGGATGCAGGCTTAACAGATAAGGTTTGAAATACAGACATTTTTCACATACCTACCCATCCCTCTTCTATGTATTTAAATGGATACGGTCCTATACATGAGGGGTCAGAGTGACTTGAGGTCATCATGGGCATAACAACAATATTGGAATCACTAAGGGATTTGTGCATTCCATCATCAGATTTTCAATGGTATTGATCAGTTGAAGAGTTGGTTGCTGGAATAGATTGAAGTCTGTCCATTAAAATATGAAGATTTTCTATCTTAATATAAAGTAAGCACTGATTATATATGTGTGAGAGATATGATGATCTGGATCAACTGATGAGTTCTGGTTCAGCACAAAATGCATATATTGGCAATTATTATCTTTTCTACATGTGTATGGTCATGTGTATCAGTGATGTGGATAGTTGGAGAATGCTTGAACGTCTGTGTTCAAATCCCCTATACTTACAATTAAGTTTCAGGTATATGAAGAATGCCTGTATTTCAAATATTACACATTAAGCCTGCATCCTGCCCATCCTTCTTCTATGTGTTTAAACGGTTAAGCTCTTATACTTGAGGGGTCAGAGTGACTTGAGGTCAACATGGGCATAACAACAATATTGGCATCGGTATGGGATTTGGGCATTCCATCATCAGATTTTCAATAATATGGATGGCTGAAGAATGAGGTTGGAATAGATTGAAGCCTGCCCATTGAAGTATGAAGATTTGCTATCTTAATATAAACTTAACACTGATTTTATATATGTGTGTGGGAGAGGATAATCTAAACCAACTGATGAATGCTGTTTCAGCACGAAATATGTATATTGGTAATTATTTATCTTTTCTACATGTGTGTGGTCATGGGTATCAATAATGTGGATAGTTGAAGGGTGCTTGAAAGTCTGTGTTCAAATCCCCTATATTTGCAAGCATAGTATATATACTTAAGCTAGATATAATTAGAGGAGATTTGAACCCAGACTTTCAAGCTCCCTTCAGTCATCTACTCCATTTTATACAACCGATACACATGTCAACATACATGTGAAAAAGAAAAAGATAAATGATCTATATGCATTCTATAATTATTTGGATTAAATATAGAATATAAAAAGAATTGGTTTTTTTTTACTGAAGGGAGCTTCAAAGTCTAGGTTTAAATTCCCTCTAATTATATCATTTATTATTATTTAAAAATATAACTTTTAATAATTTATTCTAACATTTAAATATTACTTAATATATTTTATACTTTATTTTAAGCTATTTATTCTATATTATATAATTTTCTTTGAAACTTTTGAGTACGTATTTATTAGCATCCTCACACCAATTGAAAACCAGCTTACTATCATGTGGAAGATGAATAAGACATTCATTTCATTATCTAACATATAACCTAAGCAAGTTTAAAAAATCTTAAAGTGGATCACGTAAGCACTGGAAATTTTATAGATCACAAAAAAAATGTACATATTTTCTTTTAGTTAGTCAGCCAAGATCCCAATCTACCTAGTCATTCAGTTATTGGCTAGAAATTTCTAGTTATTATTAGCCAGATTATATGCATTTATATATAATATTAACTTTTAAAAATAATCATCAGTAGATATATGAAAGCAATTAAGCTATTATTGTGAATATATTATTTTATTTCCCTTCACAAATTCTTTTGTAATAACTTTTTTTTTATAATGTCATTCAACCATTCAATTATGTTTAATCTTTTTAAAATACGAATTGTCTAGTAAAAAAATAATAATAATCAAACAGATATATTGTGAAAACGGATAAAAAAGAAAATACTCTTTGAAAATTGAGTATTTTTCTTTCTTTGCAGAACGCGTTAAAAAAAAAAAAACTATTCTTTTTATACTCTATATTAATCCAAATAATTATAAAATGCATTTAATTTCTTTGTCAACAATTTTTTCTTTAAAAAAAATAAAATGTTTTCCAAATTTCAAAAATGTGCCAATTTTTTTGAAAATTTACTAAGTAAAAGAATCCAAAAAGCAAGCTTCGGTTTCAGAGTGAACAAAAAATCTCTGTTATATGTGACTAATGCAGTTATGCACATTGGCTCATAAGCTGAGATTTCCCACATCAGTTTTCAATAGAGTAATATAAAATGTTTCACTCAATTGAATAAAATTGATATACTCAAGCTGACACTTTCTTTTCGATTATGATAATGATGATCCATATTGCTTATTTACGCTAAATAATATAAATTTATAATTTTGGAATAAGTCATTATCAGTTTCATCTCATATAGTGCTGGCAAAGCACAACAAAGCAGATTTATATATCAAAACTCTCAACCTACACTTAGAGATTAAAAGTATCCCTGAAGAAAGGATGATACACTTCAAAATAACAAAACTTATCAATGACCAACATACTAAATTCCAACAACACCATCATCATCATCATCATCATCAACCATTATAAATCCACTGCAGGATGAAGGTCTCTCCAAGCTTAATCCATCTCCAATCTTTAGCTTCTCTTCTCCACATCACTCCTGCATATTTTTTTATTTCATCCATCCATCTCACATGTAGTCTCTTTCTGGGTCTTTTACAATCTCTTGGAATCCAGTTTAAGATTTCAATTGTCCATCTATTATCATCTCTTCTAGCAATATGTCCAGACCAACTCCATTTCAATCTTTTAAATTTTTTCAATGTGGTCAGTAATACCTGTTTGTTCTCTTACCCATACACAATGGTAAATACTGAAACAGTAAGATTCGTATTCGAATCTTAAATTTCACCTTTTTCTGTCGTCTCTCACTGACCGGTCTATCCCGCCCAAATTTAAACTTTTTGGTATCGAATTGTGTGTGTAGCAATATTAAAAATGTATAAATATATGTAGAATTCAGCATAAACACGCACACATTTCGATCTCAAATTAAAGGCAATAAATAGGGATAAAATAGTATAATTTAGATTTCTTTTAGTTATATAATTTTGTATAATTTTAATCATTTATTTTGGATTATAAAGTTCGTATTTATTGCTTTGTTTAAATTTCATTTAATAATAATTCTAAAAAAAATCTGATGTAATATTTAATTAAAAGTTAAAATAATCTTATGTTCCCTTTTTGTTTTTGAAATTTAAAAGCATCAGTCAGTGATAGATAATAGATTAATTAAAGAAAAATTCCCCAAAATATAATTAGTAAATGTAAAATGTAAACAATAGAACGGCAGCTTTCTTTAATTAAAAACTAACAAAATGCATTGATTATCCTCAGGGCAGATTAAGTAGAACCTAAAAATATCTTAACAAAAAATGTGAAAGATCAAGATAAGAAGAGAGGCCATCTTAGACTTGCTGGAGACAAGCACTTAAACTTTAGCTTTGCTCTCGATCACTGAGAGTCTCCAAAATATAAAATAATTTGTTCCTGCCAAGGTATGGCCGAGTAAAGCACCTAGATTATTCTCCATCGGGAGATGGCCTGTCGGATGCTGAACTTTCCATTGCCCGTCATAAATTAACCATGAAGATCTGCTGCCTGAAATAAATGAGAAAGCTGCTGCTGCTGTGAAAGTAAAATGAAACGTCTAAATACAAGAAAGAATGGCCACTCATGAACTATTTGCTACTTAACCAATGGACTCGGAAAACTTCTTATAAAACAGGTACCTGTCTGTATTCAAACTCTAGAGTACTCTAATAATATGTTATAGCTCTTCTTCATAATATTTATCTAAATTATAAAATGTAAAAACTATCATTTGTATAACTAAAATTGAATAATTAATTTAATGTGTAAATTTCTCTAATAATCTAGCTTACCTCACTCTATCTTTCTTGGGTGCGTATTTCTCAAATCTACATTTTATCTATAGTTATTATTCAATTATTGCCTGCTCATAACTGTCTCAATTTTCAAAGTTTAAATCTATGATCGCTTGGAACAGTGAATGCATGTCAAATTTTCATTAATATTTGCTTTCATAACTAACTTAACTTTCATATAAATCGACACGCATTCAATGCTTCATTTATTGTGATGCAGGGGTCTAAAACTTCGCAAATGGCTGGCATATTAGTTGTAATAACTCCCAGTTTAGATATGTTTTGTATATATTAAATCTTAATGAATAATTCCATCAAATTACATTTCTTTGAGAGTCGCCAACGTTCTTTAGTAAATGTTGATAATGTAGGGCCTAGTTAGAAATCTATTTTAAATCTCATCATAATCGTTTATACAGTATACATGCGCTACGTTTTAGAGACGCGATGACCCATTCTGCTGTGAAATTTCCGAATTCTTCAGGGTTGAAATTAACCCCAGTCGTCCTACACAAGCAGGCATAATGGGTGCTCCCGTAGGACTTGACAATGTCATGCAGCCAGCCGGCAAAACTGCGACATGGACCGCTTGTCCCTGGTTATACTTATGTGACACCTTACTTCGTCGGGCCGATGGCAGAGACCAGCCCGACATTCTTATAAACTCATTCACGGCATTGCAGTTTCGATATACTGCCATTCCATATTGCATTTCTAAAGCATACCACATGTTCCTTTACTTAGTTTTATTATTCTATATATCACTCCACCTCTGCATTATCTTCATAATTCACTCTCAAATAAATGTTTGCCCTTAGTTATAAATAAATATTTTAATTAAATAAATATATGTCCGCCGCTACTCTTAAACCCATACTTTAGACTCTTGCATTGCAAAGGTATAAATCCCTCCAGGCATGCATTAGAAATTCTCACTCAAGAATTTTAGGTAGCTAGATTACGCCTTCAAATAAATGTATTCCTTTTGTAAACAGTACAGTATCGGAAATACTGCTACTGAAATCCTCAATATAAAATAATGTCTAAATAAATAAATGTATTCTTTAAAATATAATCATGTCGCAAATCCCGCTACTGAAGCTGTTAGTCCATAAAATATTATTAGATTGTTTTATTAAAATGTATTAATAAATAATTTTAAACTATACGTCTGCAGTTACGATTCATTTATTCGATACCCATTCTATATAATATTTCCTCGATTATGTAAATATGAATGTTTAATTAATATTAGTTTGGTTATTGGCTAACTCAAGAATAAAATCATGAGTCTCTTGCATATCCCTGATCACCGTGCCTAAGGAAATATTTACTAATGTCGCATCAGATGAGTTGTTTCATGGATTGTATTGTGGAACCGATAAACTATGTTCGAACTCAGTACCACGGGTGGCTTCGCTACTCGATGGTGCTGCTGTTCTGTATGGTGGTCGAATTCTGCACTATGTTTACGAGTCACACGTTTTCTGACCATTACAATACATAATAAAGAAAATCCTTCCAAGAGGAAAAGCTAATAAAGCAATAAACCTAGTAATGACATGAACCCAGAATATGCACCTACTTTCTGAGAACAATAAAATATATTAGAACTCTTGTCTCTAGACATATACAATAAATAGGAATGCACCACCACAACTACAACCATAAACATGAGGAAAATATCATTCAAGGAAAATATCAACTATATCAAAAAGAATAATCCTTTACTTCCTAATAAAATATCTAAATTATTTCAATAACAGGGAATGAGAGAGCTAAGTTCCATCCCCAATCCATCAAAGCTGAAATAAAATTTGCACATCTTGAAATCATATAATGGTCTGATAATTATATTACATATACTATAGAGGAATTAATTCTAAACTCAGGATAAATATAAGATTAAGTTGATGTATAAAACCGATAAAGTAATAATATAATTTTCAAATATGACTGAATAAATTAAAAAGCAAGAAATATACATCACTTTTTATAAATGTATAAGCATTCATTAAAAAATATACTTCTCATAATAAAGTACAAAGCATTACTCTTTAAAATAACTTAATACTAAATCATTATAGAATGTATAGTATCATTAATGCTAATAGGTGAGCATCTGTCAGGCATATTAGACCATAACATGTAAATATAACAAAAAAATAATTATCCATTAAAATAGCATAAAATAATAATGAATTATAAATGTATAAATTAAAACTAAGCATAAAATTTTACCAAAACCTTTATATATATTGTAACGGTATATAAATATGCCATTACATTAATTTAAAATAAAATTTTAAAGTTCGCAAATAAAAATAAAATTTATTAAAAAAAACCTAAAAGCTAAAATGTTTGTTAAACATACATATATTCGCACAGATGCAAATCTTTAAAAATATTTTTTTAAAAAATAAATAAATAAGTATTTGAACGTACTTTTTTATAAAAAAATACAAGATTTAAATATAAAAATATTTTAATAAAGAAATAACATAAATAAAAATAAAAACAGGTATTAATTAATTCCTGTAATCTGTAAATGGAAATGATTGTTTATTATTTGAAAAGCAAGCTAGCCTTGGGGCTCTTGTGCAATTAAAAAGTCAGATGAAAATTAGATAAGAGAATAAAGAGAATTTAGCTTGACCAATGGAAGCACCAAATCTTTCAGACCTTAACAAAAATTTGGATTAGTGACGTCTTTGTTCGTTCAATCTGGAGATTTACTATAAAAGAAAAATATCGAGTTCCAGTCAGTTTCCAGCTTGATTTTGTGAGAAGGGCAATGGGACACACATATCGTTCTCTCTCACTTATTTTAAAAATGAAAAGGCTGTGATACCAGAATGAACCAGCTAAGGCTACCACCAGAATATCAGACCGGTCTTCCATGAAAGTCTTCGTGGCAATTGCCAACAGGAACCTGGATCTTCTACCGTAAGCAATTGAACTGAACAATTGTTAAAATCATAAAATTAATTAAGAACTTTAAAGATTTGATCAGTTAATTTAAATTTTAAAAAAAAGAACTTTTCTCTGACTTATGTGTCAAATCAATTAATAATGTTTAATTTTATATGTTTTGCATTTGATGAAAATCATTTCCATTTATTATTTTATTTGTAATAATATTTATTGCTTAAATATTAAATGCATAAAATTTAAGTTGGGTATAGACATTGCATAGATTTGTTAGCGGTTAATTATGTTGCTGTTTCATATTCGATTGGAATATATAGGTCATTGATTCAGTGCGGCATCTTATGATGAATGCTACTGGGTTTCTTGTATTCCCTCTGCAATTGATGTTATCAATGACTTTGTATTTTGATCATTTGTGTTTATTTTGAGATGTTTTTAACCATGGAATCTATGCAGCTGATCTATACTCAACATTATAAAATAAATTGTATGAAATTCATCTGTGCAAACATATCTAAATGTTAAATTTAAGTCGGGCGTGAATGGCTATATAGTTTTGTAAAGTTATATTAAGGAAGGGTAATCTTAGGTTAGTTGTTTCATAGTTGAATTAGGTCAATGGATTGGATATATTTGTGTAATTAGTAGATGTAATATGAGTTTCGCTATGTGCAGAATCATTGTATATGCCGCACAAACCCTTTGCCTATGGATGGGATTGTAAGTCGGCAAAAAGGACCACGGCCCTTCCTATGGAGTTTTTGTTTTATTGTTCTTCTTGCCATACAGATGTAACATCCCTGTATTGGACAAGAGTCAATGTCTTCTCTAACTATACTGTTCAGATGTCCATTCCTGACAGTATAGTATATATGTGCTGTTGTATTTTCATGCTACATTGAATACATAAATGTATCAGATGGATTGATGCTGGTTTGACTGTGAACTTTTGGCCTAAGGTTAAATAAGGGAAGAATATTTTCTTTTCAAATGCAGATCTCTGTAGTCTATTCATACTTGACCCTCTAAATAAAATATTAAACTCATTGCAATCTATTTAAATGTAAAATTAAAAGTTAATATAAAAATCTAAAATGTTAAATTTATTCCTCAAAATTTAAAATGATTCAAAATTTATATGTGCATAAATAAATATTTGTCTGTTATTTACTGGCAGTGGCTTTTATTTTTTATATATATTTAAGATGCAATTAAACAAGTTATTTATTATCTCTGCATCTCCATGAGCTAGTGACAATGGGCTAACGGTCTGAATATTTAAATAAAGTGGAATCTTAACAGCACGTATCTGCCTACTTTATAAATTTTTCTAGGCTCAAATGCCTAGATGGTGCCCTTGTAGTGCAGATTGCGGTTAGATTCGATCTCCACTTTCTTTTGGATCGTTATAATATATATATAAAATCTTGCACAGCTCCTGGTATAATAGCAAAAAAATAATAAGTAAATATGTTTCTCCTCACATGGGTAATATAATCCAAAAGATATATTTGCACTGACAGTTGTTTTTTTCCATAACAACTTTGTGCATGCACACACAAAGAAAATATTAATAAATGAATGGCCATTATTTTACAAATCATTAAACGTATTTTTGACAAAACAGTTTCAACACTTCTTATATTACACTGGATTTTCATTTTCATTTAAGATAGATAATTATTTTTAATTTATAAATTAGTACACATTTTTATTTTCCAATTTAAGCAGGGTTTTCCAAGTACAATATTTAATACAGTGATTTGCTCATAAATGTTTTTTTTTTTTTCAAGTTAAGAAAACTTTTAACAACTTCAATGATAGTAGTGTTATAGCTGCTAACGGCAACTGATTTGTTGAAATTTTTTCTTTTTAAAACTGTAGGAAAACTATAAGCATAATGTTTACAAAAACTACAGCATTCTCTGCTATTTGAATTTCTTTTTAAAATGGCATATTGTATGTTAAAATCAGACAAAATTTGGATTTTTTATTAATATTTTTATTAATACATTAATTTAATTTTTTTCTGCTCAATTTACTAGATTGCATGAAGAAGTCAAAGGCACAATTTCCATTTTGACAAGACTGTGTAAGTAAAATGGATTAAAGATGTCTTAATGATTCAAGGCCTTCATCCCGATAAAAACATAATAGCATAAGTATTCAAATTTTTTTTCATAGTATTTAAAAATTTTCTATTATTTGCATAATATTATTTTAAATTTCTTTATTACTTGATAAATTATAATTTATTAATGTGTTTGCATTTGTATTAGTGTGTGTAGTATATAAATTTGTCTTGTATTCAAATATAATATAGTAGTTTATGTACAATATAATTTTGGGGTTCTGATTCAAGTTTAAGTCAACCTTATTTTACAAATGTAATGATTCTCAAGAGGTTTAATAATTTATTAGTATGTTTACATTTGTATTAGTGTGTTTATATTCGCACTTGCATATCTGTGCTTACACCCACACACTCTATGCTATTTGCCCCAACAATGAGTAAATCTGAATGATCTTTAGATCTTAGCAATCGAACAATGACTGGATTTTCAATGATCATAATGATGATGCATATTGCTGATTTAAGATAAGTAATATAAATTTATAATTTTGAATAAGTCATTATTGTTTTTATCTCATGTAGTGCTGGCAAAGCACAGCAAAACAGATTTATATTTCAAAACTCTCAACCTATACTTAGGGAAGTAAAAGTGCTCCTAAAGAAAAGATGATACACTTCAAATAGCAAAACTTACCTATAAGCAACATACTAAAATATCGACAACATCATACAGTGGTAAATAAATAATAAAGAAGATATTTCCAAGAGGAGAAGCTAATAGAGCAATAAACCTAGTGATGGAAAAAACCCAGAATATACAACTTTCTGAGGGCAATAAAATATGTTATGACTCTTGTCTCTAGACATATACAATAAACAGGAATGAACCACCACAACTACAACCATAAACATGAGGAAAATATCACACAATCTAAATATCAACTATATCAGAGAGAGTAACCCTCTAGCTCCTAATAAAAAATATAAATTATTTCAATAACAACAATAAGAGAACTAAATTCTATCCCCAAACCATCAAGACAAATAAAATTTGCAGGTCTTGGAAATGTACAATGATCAGATAACATATATCATGTATATTAGAGATGAATTAATTCTAAACTCTCGATAAATATAATACCAAATTGATGCATAAAATTGATAAAGTAATAATAATTATATTTATAAAGCTCATACTCGTATACTTAAAGTAATATATATTAAGACTGCTCTTATCTTTTAAATAAATCTTGTGTTAAAGATTTGCAGAGGTCTCTACTGTTGTTTTTTCAGGTGCATAGTTTTAAGGTTGTAGCCTTAATATATATTACTTAAAGTAATAATATAATTGTCAAATATGACTGAATAAATGTAGCCTTAAGCAATTAAAAAAAAACAAGAAACATAAATCATTTTTCATAACTGTATAATCATTTATTATAAAATATACTTCTCATAATAAAGGACAAAGCAATAAGCTTTAAAATAACTTAATACTAAATTATTATTATATAACATATAATACTATTAATGCTAATAAGTGAACCTCTATCAGGCACGCTAGACCATAACATGTATATATAACAAAAAATAATAATTAAAATAGCAACCTAAGCATAAACTTTTACCAAAACTTTTATATATATGTAATAATAATAATATTTCAATAATGAATAAATATAATGTCATGTGAAATTTACCAAATCTATTTTAAATAATAATTGAACTGCCCTCTAGCTGCCAAGTTTGATAACTTTTACAATAAATGAGTGGATCACCTCTTAATGTATGTTAGATCTTTTTATGTACAGTTATCTGGAACATATCTAAAATACATTAAGAGGTGATCCACTCTCTTATTGTAAAAGTTATCGAACTAGACAGCTAAAGGGCAGTTCAATTATTGTTTAAAATAGATTTGGTAAATTTCACATGACATTGCTCCAGCTTTAATAGCAAATAAATTTAATAAATAAATATGTTTCTCCACACATGAGTAATATAATCCAAAAGACATATTTGCATTAGCAGTTGTTTTTCTTCCATAATGACTTCCTTTGTGCACACATAAAGAAAATATTAATAAATGAATGGCCATTATTTCCTGAATCATTAATACTTACAAGACAGTCCAACACTTATTATTGCAATCCACTGATTGTTCATTTTTATTTCAGACAAGTAATTATTTTTAATTTAGCAATTAGCACACATTCTTCTTTTCCAACTTAAGCAGGATTTTCCAAGCACAACATTTAATGTAGCAGTTTGCTCGTAAATATTTCTTTTTCAAGATAAGTAGACTTTTAAATAGTATTTAATATAGTATTTTGTCACACATATCTCTTTTATAATTAAGCAAGTTTTCTGAATGAAACATTTAAATGTAATGCGGTTTAGTCAAATTCTTTCATATAACAGTTGGGTCAAAACTTCCTTCTCTAAATTAAAGCAGGTTTGAAGTAATTATTAAGTATAGCCTTTCATAAAAAAATAACAAGATTTTATTAATTACTTAACACTTAATAGGGGAACATAAGTTCTATATCAATAATTTTCAAAATTCAGAAACATTTGGTTCATAAGTAAAAGCATGAATGACTTTATCAAGCATTTTCTTTTTAATCAATATGATAATTAACTACTTAATTATTATGATAATAAAAAGGTCATTAGTCTCCACAACAAGTGATTTTTTTTTGCTGAATAATTAGTTTTTTAAATAAGTTTATCTGAGACAAAGACAAAAAATTGTTCAAAGTTTCTGACAAATTATATTATATTAATGAGATATAAAAGAATGTTAAAACTGTTATAGTTAACACTAAGATAAACTTCTAATGAATCTGCTCTAAAATAAAAAATTTAAACAATTCATAATGAATAAAGTACATAAATGAAATAGAACAACTTAGCTGGATACCTGTAATGCGTTAGCTCTGGCAAATAATGCTTTTATCATCAGTGGACAATTAGCTAACATTTTATTTTCTAAATTCTTCCTTTTATATTTAATTTAGATTCTTTGATTAATTTTGAATGAGACTTAGTACCTGATAGAATTTTTACATATTCATTTTACTTTGGACAAAAGAAAAACATTCAAAAATTTTATACTTTACTTTTTTTTTGCTTATCAAGTCTGATAGACAGTGGGGAAATAAACTTGTCTGCTTCTTTTCAATTTGCTTCTCTACCTTTCAATCTGCTTCTGCCCAATCTGCCTCTCTACTTCTCCTCTTCTGATCTTTTTAACATGTGGTTGTGTCATCATTAATAGCTTGCTAATGTCAATCAGTCTGATTGATAGGAAACATAATTTCCTCTTGATTTCTTCATCTTTAAATTAACAGTTGGTTGGTCTCTATGGTATGAATCTAAAAATAGTAATAAGACAACCAGACAACCATGTGATTGATAGTCTAGGAATTTTACAATTACAAAAAATATATTGGTAAAATAATAATAATATTTTATTAACTTTAAACTCTTAAATTATCTTAATGAATAAATGTAGAGGTTCACTAATATTTTCTTTTTTTAATTAAACAAAAACATTCTACAATAATATTAAATATTACAAACTAAAGATATATTTCTATTAACAAATAAAATCAAAATGACTACTGCAGGCATGCACACTCACACATTTAGAAATCATCTCCTATCTTTAAACTACCTAATTTAACTTATCTTTAAACAGCAATAAACTAATTATCTATTTTTAAATTAAACCAATTTAGTTTAATCTCTAAACTCAAAATTAATACTATTATTTAAATAAATGGACTAATTATTATTATGCATTAGTTTAAATAAAATACTTTATTTTTAATTAAGATACTACACATTAAAATTTAACATTTAATTAAATTTCATTAGTATTACGATTAATTCTGGTATTAATCTAGCTATACTAACTTGTATTAGAATAATCTGAACTTACATAATAAGTTTAACTTATTAAAATCCATTTTAATTATGAGCTTAAAATATTTTAGCAAAACAATAAAGTAAAATATAATATTATTTATTCATGACAGAAATATTTTAAATAGGTTATTATTCAGATTTTCCTATGCTTATTTAATATTTAGTAAACATAATTTACAAAGATAGTTTAAATTAAAACTTCTTATAATTTTTTTTTAGTTAAATATCAGCATTAACTGATACTAGCTTTCTTGCCAAAGTCACAAAATATATTAGGATTAACACAAAGAGATCAAAAATGAAATACAGGGATAAAGGAAAAAATAGATATTATTGATATATTGATAGAATTAAGAGATGTAAATGAAAACAAAAATTTTAAATCAAATCACAAAAGATTTTACAAGTTCTACAAAGAGACCAAATATGAGATAGGTGGATAAAAGGCTTTTTGATGTCTTGTGAAAAAGAGAGATTTAAAGGTTCTTTATAGATGTAGAGAAATACAAACTTGTCAAAAATTTCTATTTCTTGTTTTGAATTCTTTATATTTTGTTGAGAGCTCTTTTGGTATTTTAACATACCTTTCAAAATTTTCAGATTTTCTAATTTTGATAAGATTGTATTTAACAACAACTGGAATAAATCCTTGAATGAAGAAAAAAAATCATCAATAGTTTTATATAAAATATTTTTTTAAAAAAAACATCTCTTATTATTTTAAAATTAAATCTATGCCTTTTAAAAAAAAGATGTTTTTAAAAACAAAATAAAATTTATCAAAATTTATAAATATTTAGAAAGAATTTTCATTTAAATTCAATTAATAATTTTTATTTAATTTCATTATATTATTGTTAAAAACAAATATATTATGAAAATATACTTTTTTGCATAATGGGTTACTAATCTGTTATAGTATTTCTTATTTTTACATATAACAAAAATATCATATACAATTTTCTTAAGAGTTTTGTTTATGTGTCATTTATCATTGTTAACATTATTCCATCAATTTAACATCTTTTTGTGATACTTTTCCTTATATTTTTTTAACTCATTTATAAATATTCTTTTTACTATGATTATTCTTCACTATTATTATTAGTTATTCTTTAATATATTTTATTTTATCTTTCTAATTCTTACTTCTTTTCTTATCATTTGCAAAGTGTATTGTAATCACACCATTCTATCATAGACTGAGTTCTCTGAGATACTCTGCATTGCCATGTTATTATTACAGATAGTTGAGTTCACAAATTTACTCATATAAACACAGCCTTAGAATTACATAATTTAATTAGAATTTTTGTCAATAGATGGAATCTCTTGTATTTTTAAAAAAGTTGTGTTTGAGGGTAAAGATTGCATATGCTGTTAATGAATCTAAGCTACAAAAAAGCTAAATTGATTTTTTTAAAATTTATAATATTATATACTAATAAATGCATTTTAAGTTTAAATTTAATTTTTTATATGTACTTTGATATCACATGACATTATACACATGCAATCAAAGTGTATTTTATTCAGATTTTTTTTGCAGTAAAATTATATAAATATGGTCCATTTTTTATGTTATTATCGATAACATTTTAAATAAATTATTTTTTATTATTTTTAATATTATGTGCATTGTAATTTTGTGGAAGAAAATTATTCTTCATGCAAACATTATTAGATTGATATTAAATTTATATGTACTTACCTGTGAATAAGTGTTTTTGAAGAGTAATTTTTTCCACAAGATTACATATATATAAATTACTAAATTATTTATTACATATATATACACCACTATAAATTACTTATTTTTTCATAATTATTTTATTAAAATTCCATATGAGGAAATATCCCCCAAAACCTGGAATTTTGTAATATAAAAATACAAATTGAATCTCTTTCGAAGTATTGTCTATTTGATGCAAAGCACTGGGTTAAATGTGTTTTCCACTTTTCAAAGCAATCCTAAAATTCTTGCAAAGTGATAATTGTTAATGTCTTCTTCATTATTTTCTTTATGATTTTCAAGGCTGCAAAACTTTTTTTGCATTTTCCCATTCATGATGAATATAAGTCACATGGAGCAAAATCAAACAAATATAGTAAATAAATAAGCTGGGTCATGCTATTTTTAATTTAAAATTATTTAACACTCCAACTTTGTGTGCTAGAGTGTTGCAATGGTCAAGCTTGCATTCCCCACTTTGACAAAAAATTTGCTTTGTTTCATTTCGCTGCATTATGCAAGCACTTCAGAACTTGTAGGTAAAAAACCTGATCATTAAAAGCAAATTCTGCATAAACCATGTTTTTTGCATTAAAAACAATCAGCATTGCCTTAACATTGGATTTAATTCACTGCACTTTTTTGGAATGTGGTGAATTTGAACTCTTCCTTTAATCCGTTTAAAAAACTTGTGTTTTTTCCAGAGAAGTTTGCTTGTAAGCTGTTTCAAGCGTTACAACTATTTTCCTTTCTGTTTTCTCTAACAGGAAACAGAATTTCATGTTATTCCAACTTTTCAGCCATTACAAAAATTGACAAGTAAGTGAAAAACATTCAACAAAAAATGCACTGTGGCATTGTGACTGTACTTGATGATGTCAGGTAGCAGAATGATGCGAGAGGGTTCTTGTAAGAAGTATCTAGTGCTGAAACATGTAATAAATGTACTTGCCTACCAGAGAATGATTTCAAGTTTTGGGGGGTACTACTTCATATATGTATATATATATATTTCTTTTGTTTTTTGATAAAACTGAAATAAATAAATCTATAAATCATACACTTTAATTATCAATTGATAAAATACTTTCATAAGATTAATCATATTAGATCCTTGTATTAAAGTCCACACTATCTAATATTTATACTATATACAGCAAATTCACTGTCTACTATTTCTCAATGAATTGAAGAAAATAAAATTAGATGTGAAAAACAATAAAATGAAATATTATAGGTCAGAAAATGTAAATATTTATTTATTGATAAGCATGTAACATACAATTCCAGATTTTATAATTCAAAATTATTCCAAACCTATTATTTGTGAAAAGTATATGGATACATATATAATTTAATTATGATAATGAATTTGAAAAGTATTTTAATTTTTTGCTTCTATTTACAACTTAATATGCTTGCGACTGATTTAGTCTAGAGAGATTTAAGAATATGTAGAACAAAAGAGCAATTGTGGGATGCTAAGAAGCCCTTAAAAATAAAAGAAAGTTGAAAAAGATTTTATTAAAAATGAAATCATTCAAGTGTTTTGGCAAATTTATAAAATTATTTTGTACTTATTTAATAATAAACCAAACTAATTATAATATTATGTTTATACATACTGTAGTAGTATTTAATAATAAGAAAACTATTTATAATATATGAACATGTATATATACAATAGTAAGATTTGCATGTTCTTTAAAATTATAAAATAATACATATTTAAAATAGTTTATAATAAATACTTGTATTTACTGTGCTCTAAAAAGCCAAAAATAATTTTCTTCAACCACAATTGGATTTTTATATTTAACTTGAAATAAAAGCATGAGATATTCAGAAATTGATTAATTCAATCATTAATTTTTACAACTAGTGATTAAATTGATTAATTTTTGGACATCCATGCTTTTATTTTAATTTAAATATAAAAATCTCAATTATGGCTGAAGAAATAATTATTTTTGGCTTTTTAGTGCACAGTAAATAAATATATTTATTATAAAATATTTTCTATATGTATTAATTTTAACTTTTTTGGTATTCATACAATGAATAAAAGCATTTATTATAAAATATTTTAAATAATATTATTAATTGAAACACACATGCTTATTATATACCTGTGTCTATATATGTAATATATAGGGTATGTGAGCACAGACTTTCACACGACCAACCACTCTCCTCACTATCTCATAACACTGATACACTTGAACACATATATGTTGAAAAGATAAATAATCACCAATATACATATTTCATGCTAAACCAGCAATCATCAGTTGGTCCAGATTACCATCTCTACACATATATGCTATAAGTGCTCAGATATATATTAAGATAGCCAATCCTCATACTTTAATGGACAGGCTTCAATCTACTCCACACTCCAACTCTTCAACCATCCATCCAATTGAAAATCTGATGATGGAATGCTCAAAGGCCATCCTGAGGCCAAGAATCTTGTCACACCCATGTTGACCTAAGGTCAACATGACCCTTCATGTAAAGGATGTAGGCAGACATCTCTACTATGTAATAATTGAAACACACAGGCTTATTATATACATGTGTTTATGTGTTTCAATTATTACATAGTAGAGATGTCTGCCCATCCCTTGTATATGTATTAAATGGATTATGTCCTGTACATGAGGGGTCATGTTGACCTTAGGTCAATATGAGTGTGACAAGAATCTCAGCCTCAGGATGGCCTTTGAGCATTCCATCATCAGATTTTCAATTGGATGGATGGTTGAAGAGTTGGAGTGCGGAGTAGATTCAAGCCTGTCCATTAAAGTATGAGGATTGGCATTAATATATATCTGAGCACTTATAGCATATATGTGTAGGGATGGTAATCTGGACCAACTGATGATTGCTGATTTAGCATGAAATATGTATATTGGTGATTATATATCTTTTCAACATATATGTCTTGAAGTGTATCAGTGTTATGAGATAGTGTGAAGAGTGGTGGGTCGTGTGAAAGTCTGTGCTCATATACCCTAAATATTATTGTAAAATTTATTAAATTTATGAATTTTAATGTATGTGTCTGTTTTTTTTTTTTCATTTACAACTACAACTTATATTAAGGATTCACTGTAGTTGATCTCAGATTATTTGAAACTATAAAAATATAATTTGGATATTCACTTAAATAGGATTTAAACTACTGTAAAAGAAGGGAAGAAAAACTGAAACAATTGACTTTAAATAATGAAAAGTTGTAATTCGTCATATTTAAAATTTTATTTAGATCAAAATGAATTACGTCTAGACAACCTTGTTCATTTGTAGTATTATCTATAAGATCATACATTATTATAAGATTTTTCTCCATTGATCTTTTTTGTAAAATAAACTTTCTTACATTGCTCTAATTTATAATATATGCACTTAAGCGTTATCCTAAGAAAAATTATTAAAAAATGCATATTTACTGAAGCTTAGTGCTTTCAAGGGTGACATATCATAGCATTGCAATTTGCATGAGTAGGTGCATATATATAGGTAATGATTTTATGCAAATATATGTAAATTATATTGCCCATTTCTTCAGCAGTGGAAAGTAGGATTACTTCCTATTCATGGCATTAGAGTTGTTGGCTATATGCCACCCCTCTTTAATTTTTCCACTTGGTATCATTTCACTTGATACATGGGATGTTGGTGGCTATGCTTAAAACTGAGTATATATCTTTTAATTTAAATTATTATTTTCCAAAATTTTTTGAAATACTGTATCATAGTGATTTTCAGGTAAAATAGATTTTTGTAAAGACAATGTGAATGTATGATATAATACAAGAGAAATAAATTCAATGCACTTTTAATAATAAAAATAGGAATACTAATAATAGAACTAATTTATTATCTTTTACATCTTTAATAGCACTGATTATTTTATTATTTGATACAGAAATTACTTTTAAAAAAAGGAGATATGAATCGTTACCACAATATCCCAAATTTTAGAAGGAGAGACATTTGTTCCTAAAAGATATTGATATAATAATAGTAGCCTTTAATGATACTATAATGGATATTATTGTCTCACTTTAAAAGAAGGGTGAATAAATATGCTGTTTGGTTTTCTAGCAAACTTATATTAATTATGAAGAAGAAAGGTATGGCAAATTGTATTTTTTTTAAAAAAAAAATCAATATTTTATTGGAATAATTTTATTACTTTTAGAAAAATATTTAGCTGCGAAGAAAAAGTCTATTATCATATGTATATTGATTATCTGCAAAAAACTAAATTCTGATATGCCATATATTAACACCTTTAGCAATATAACATTGCCAAAGCTTCAAAAGCAAAACTATAATAGTAAGAAGATCAAGTCCCATATGGCTATTTAAGTTAGATAGCTGGATTTGAAGACATATAGATGTCTGAAAATTTCAGATTTTCTATTTAATAGTTAAGTATTAGATAAATACTATGTTTGAGTTGGTATTTTAGATATAGTGCCTGAATATCCTAGCGTCTCACTGAGGAAAATCATTAACTCAGGATAGGGATAATTTTAGATAGAGATTTTAAATGCTTTCTCTTCTGGCATTTATCAGAAAAGCTTGTTTAGAGCTATTTGCAAACTCATTATATTACAAGCTTATTAAGTTAAATATTTGACTGCATTAAAAACCAAAAAAATAATTGTTTTTTCAAATCACAATTGAGGTTTTTAAATTAAATTTTAAATAAAAGTGTGAAGGGTGGTTCCAGAAATTAATCAACTATATTCCTATGTGGACACCCCCCTCCACACACACACACACACACTTGTTTCAACGTCCAATTAAAAAATCCAATTGTGGTTGAAGAAACAATTTTTTGTTTTTAAGTGCATAACAAATAAAAGCTTTTACTATAAAATATTTTTATCTCCATTTATCTCAGCTCTTCCAGAATTTCAAGTCATGGTAGGAAAATCTATCCTTCCATTATTTGATATGGTTATAAGAATGGCAAACTCTAAAGTCAAAAATTCATGGACTATGGCCCAACTCTGCTGTCCTCTGTAGTTTGGTGCAATAATCGAGTGACCTAATTTGATGCTTACGATCCGTGGGTCATGACTTAGCTTTGTCACTTTTGTCTTTAATCCTTATTCCATGCATACACACATATATATATATATACATACACAAAATTAGAAAATTTTAACTTGGAAAATAAATTATAAATGCTTGTTCACCATTTCTTTGTAAATTATTAATTATGCATTTATAGATTTGTATCCCAATCCAATTTTAATATCATTAAAAACTACAATATATGGAGAGATTTTCTACTTATAGAAAGAGCACGCACTGATGGTATATACACACAATCACAGCCTATTTTATTATGATCTAGTATGTTTAAAACCATCTGTCTATTACATATATTGTGTTTGATTACCTGCTATATAACTATCGTAAAATTAAATGAACAATTTAATTATTGGAAATGGTAATTATTGGAAGGTCATATATAAAAGTAAAAAGATTACGTTAACGCTCTGAACGCGAACCAGACTTGAAACTCCACTCGCTGACTGAAGGTCATATGATCTATTGAAGCCTGACACTCCCAGCTGATAAAGATAAGATGCCAGGATAAAAGTCAAAAGGTCAAATTGAACATGTTTTTTTTTTCCTAAAGAAATCATGTTTTCAAAAGTACTGACGGCTGCAAGACCTTTCTAAGGCTTTTATAAGCAAAAAGGAATGAAGGGTGATTATAAAAGAATTAAACGTAGAACATATGTATTAAACATGTTAAGTGAGCAAATTTAAAGACATTAACTATCGTCGGAAAGTTCTACTTCTATATTGTTATACTTGAGAGTGAGAATTTCCATAATGATGATTAGATTTTACTATCAAGATAAATCTGTTTCAATCACCAAACCTGTCGTTGGACTGAGAAATCCACAAATACACAAGTTATTATATTTTATTTTTATTCAAAATCTGTTCTTTCAGCAAAATGTTTATTACATTACTTATCATGTGACATGGTGATTTGTTTTTATTACCATTAATTAATGAAAATCCCTTTTTTAATTTTTTTTTTTTTTAAGCTTGCGTATTATCACTGTAGAGCATTCCAAACGACAATTAGGAATGATTCATGTTATTCTGTATAGATGAACAATGCAAATAAGAAGGTTTCATTTCAGATTAAGATTTTTCCAACATTAAAAGCTTGACGTATAAATAGGAAAAAATAACCCTAAGGCAACAAAAAAAATATTGGTAGATGGCAGCACTGTACATTCTACAATTATTTTTCTTTAAATATATTTATAAAAACACACACACACACACTCATAATGTAAACAATTTACTTATGTATATAAACTATTCATAAATATTTAACAAACTATATAAATTAAATTAAAGAACAAATATTTTGGAGTCTAAATGGTGTGGCTCTAAGTTGATTCTAATTGGAAACCATTATAAATAAAAGGGTATTCTTTTGCCAAAATTTTTTGACTGTTTCTTTTATTATTACGTTCAGTATTAAGTTTGTTTTGATTAGCATAACTTTCAGAAAGTTCTATTTAATAATTGCAAAATGTGCTATAGTCGAGGAAATGAATAATATTTATGTAGTGTAATTTTCATTACAGAAATATTATTCATTAGTGAAGGAAATGACATTATTCATCAGACAAGCTAATGGTTAAATGCTGAGGATTTATGATTTCCCTCTTTTTTTTACTGTCTATTGGAGGGGAGGGGGTAGAGAAAAACCTTAATCTTGTTTGAAATCTAAAATATTTACAAACATCACTTGAACTTGGATCCTGGATAGTGAGTATAGCGAATTGCTCTATTTACTAATTCATAAAGCCTTTATAATTTAAGAAAAATAATAAGACTTGTTTATATTAATACTGATGGCCTCAAATGTAGATGAAATTAAAACGGAAGCTACGGTAAACCTTCGGCGAGCTATATATAAGGTCGCTGAGGTTTAAGGTAACTTCCTGTTTAATTATAAATTTATATATGTATAACGAGAGAGTGTGATTTGACTTTATATGCTAATACAGGGGTGGGCAATTGTTTTGGCTCAGGGGCCACAGAGGTTGGCGGAGGGCCGCATTGGGGGCCACTTTGTGGAAGCGAAGGTTAGTGGAGGGCCGCACCTTTATTTCATGACACAATAAACACACTGCTTTATTCCCTGTATTACCAAAGAAATATTTGTTTGTCCATTTCTTCATTAAACACATGACATTCGTCACCAATTTTACATTTTTTCGGAGGGTTCATAACTTTCACTAAAGTTGGAAATGTATATATTTTCTAATGCAAAGACAAAATTGAAGTTAACCAGATCAACTGGAAAAGCACTGCACATCATATCTACACTGCGCATGTGTATTGATGTGGCCATCCTAGTGGAAAATACGAGATGAATCTTCAGTCATGGACGGGAAGGAAATCTCAGTTCAAAGCAGATTTTTCTGATTGTCTTGGAAGGCTGCATAAAAACTCTTAGTGGGCCGCATGTGGCCCTCAGGCCACTATTTGCCCACCCCTGTGCTAATAGATGCTTGTGATATAATAGAATTGCGATGACGGATGTCCTCACAAAAACCAAAAACTTGAAAAACTATATTCATAGCGCAATGATGTTCGCCCTTCCTTATGATGTAAACTTGGATAAAAACCAGTCCCTGCCATGGATGTGAGAGATATAGAGAATTAATGAAGTGTAAACAAAATTATGAAGATTCAGATGTTTGCTATTTCCAGCTCCCTTGAAGAATGTATGTATAGTGAGAAAGGATAGTTTGACTTTCTGCTTTGGAGTTGAAAACAAAAAAAAAAAAATGATAGTTTTTACATTAACTAATGATTTCGCAATTAAAACAATACCTTGATATGGAAGATATCGTTTGCAAATAAGATATAATCATTATTGTAAATCTTGAACATCTTATATATAAATAAAACCACAAAATATTATTTCTATCACATGTCACATTTCTTATGCTTACACAATCTGATAAAATGGTAGCAACTCTTTCCATACAGTAGTGCCACCAAAGGTACAGGTGTAGTCCTCTCAGATCCAAGACTTCTCACTGATAAAATCCACAAGGTAAAAACTAATCTGGAGATATTGGATGTGTAGGCATTAGATAAGGATTTTGATGTTAACCCATTGATTACTATGGCTTACACTTGGTGGCACTACTGTATTGAGATAGTAGCTACTACTTAGATATTTTTAATTCCAGTTGTAGGTACTCATAATTTACATTTGAAAGTTACTTACAAACTCTTTTATAACTAATGAGTCAAAGTTTCTGCAGTTTATTTTCAATGACAATAGTTGTTGTCAAAGGATGGTGATATTTTCAATAATCCTCTGACTTTTTATGATCTTCTGCACATTAGATAAGGTAGTGATTTCACTAACTCCAAGCCACCACTATAAAGATCTAAGTTGTAAATATGTTTTTGCAATATTCTAAATTAAAACTTTGTGTTTATAGCAGGCATAGGTAACTTGTTAATCACATGTAGACCTTTGTGATTTAACTGTTGGATTGCTTAATTCATGATTAAACCAGCATTAAATTAGTTTGGTAGACTTAATATAAAATACATTTTGAATTTTTTTTTAGAGGTGTGGTTTGAATTATAATAAACAAAATATCATGAGATCTGCTGTTTAAAAAAAAATTGCCTATGCCCTATTCTAGAAAGAATTTGATCCCTGGGGTATAATATAGTACAGTGATTCAAGATTTGTTTTGTGATTGTGTTAAAAAAATTTGTGACTTTAAACAACCATTAAAGAAAATTTAATATATAATTAACAAAACATTACATAAACTTTCTAATTATCTACATTTGAAACAATAATCCACTTTATTTATTCTATTTGAGAGACATCTGTTGTCAGATTGAATTATCAATAGACACACTATGCCAAATTCAATGTCCCTCACTGATCAAAGCCACTAGTCATAAACTAAGGTAGAATTTGGTTAGCTAGTATTCATAGATTAAAAATAAGTTTACAATAGATTGCTTGAGTGGATCACTGCTCTGACACAAATGTTAATACCCCCCCCCCATTGACTTTTAGCAATTTAAAAATATACACAGTATACAAATAAACACTTTTATAGGGACTCAAATGATATTTTTACTTATTCTTTAGAGGCTTCCCAGCTGGCAGAGCTCTAAGTCCATGTTTAAATTCAACTTTACAAATTTTTTGTAAAAAATGATCCTATATTGGAGAGCCTTGAGAATTATTTCAGTATGATAACAGTAATAGTGATATTTGATAACATTTTGTCTGGGTTAATTCTGGTATGTCAATTAATACAAAAAATATGTTTTCATGGAGATAATAACATGTTAATATCAATTATTTTGCTATATATCATGGTTTTGTGAATGCATTGTCTTAATGAAATTATACATTTTGATAATTTTAGAGAACATTTTACTAAAAATGATTCTTGTGCAATTTTCAAATCCAACCCTATAATATTATTTATCCACTGCTTTGATTTTTACTTCTGTCAGGAAATTTGACTGGTTATTTGCATACTTATTTGAAAGAATTTCTTATAGATTGCAATGATATGTAAATTTTATTTATTCTACTTCATTGCTGACATCTATTGTAAGTTTGAGTAATCAATAGATATTAAATGATAATGCTTATTAACATTATATATGATAATTATGTATTGGTAATAAAACTGAACCAACATTTAGAATGTTAAATTTTGGTTAGTTTTTTCTGTGATACACCACAGTCCCTAGTATCCATAATATACTAAATGAAAATAATAATAATAATAATTTTTTGTACTTTAATTTTTTAATTCACATTATATAGTATTACATACTTCTATGTGTGTTACAAATACTTTCATCATGTATATCTAATATGTACATACACTTATATTTGTGTATTAAAAGCGAGAATTATTTATGATTCACTATAGATCAGAAAAACTGGATTAAATTTGAAGATACTTTTTATTGTGCAGTGAAATGATAATGGTTGAAAATAATGATTATTTGTTTCAAAGTTTGGAAGAAATATCATGGACATGGAGAATACTATTTCATATTTTGTGTTTTTGCCATTTTATCTTTATTCCAAGGCAAATAAGTCTTTCAGGAATTGTTTTGTTTTTTTTTTAATATTTTTCAAGATGGATTCATCTATGCAGTTTGTATAACAGTTTGTTGCTTTTCTCTATAATTAATGACAAGCTTTTTATAAGCCGTACATTATTATATGCAGATTTGTTTATTTTATACTTGTTATTAGTTTTTTTATGTCCCAAATATAATTATCATATTCGATCTGCTCATAAAATTTGTTTTATGTGGTCTATAATTTCTTTATTAATTCCGAATGAGTCTTGCATCATGCTAAAATATCCTGCCTATTTTATATTTAAAACACTTTCTGTTTCAACTGATTTAATGTTATTGAGATTTTTTTCATCATTTTTTTCTCAAAATATTTTTTAGATTAGTCTTATCACAAAATAAATAAATAAATATTGTTCTATATGTTATTTATCAATATTTTTTCTATTTTATCTTTTGTCTGATTAGTGTATGTATGAATGTCTATCTGATGTCATATGTCAACCATTACATTTTACGAATGAAGTAATTCCGCTTGAAAAAAAATCAACATGTGTTTTTAACTACAATGGTATAGTATTTAAATCATGAAGAAAATGTGATTATAGTACAGAAATTCATGTTCAAAAATGTAATATTTAGTGAGGGGGGGGAGATAGTATACTATCATATTTATATTTATTTTTCATTAGTGTATAATTGAAGTCGAAATGATGGCATTTTAGATCAGTGTATAATTCTCACATTTAAAATCTTTCATTTAATTTATATTAAATCTTAAAAAAAATTGTTAAAGAAACCAATTTAAAAAAATATTACAAATATTATATTTAATAAAAAAATTACAAAAACAGCATTTTTGTATTAATAAACAGTAACTATTAATAAAGCTAAAGAAAACTAAATATATAGTTGCACTGTAATGCTGTCAAATATAACAGGTATATTTAAAAAAATTAATTTAAATTTAGTTTTATTAAAATGCTTTCATTGTCTGCCAATCCCCTTATTATAGTTCAGATTGATGATATACTCAGCAAATGTTTAGTAAAAACAACAACATATATTTACATTAAATCTTAAAATAAATTTGTTAAAGCAACTAATTAAAAAAAAATTACAAAAATTAGATTTAATAATACACCTGGGTCTCGTTTTATTCGAATTATTTTAATGCGATTTTGAAGTTATGAGATTCATGTTTCTTCTTAATATCTTTCATATTTCACTATATTTATTAGATATCAAGAAATTTAAATTATTAATAACTTATTTTGACTGGAAATACTTTTTTTTTTCAAAAATATAACATTATATTAGCAGCTAATGTGAATATGGCCTGAAGCTGTATTTAGAATCTTAGCTTCTATGTAAATAATCTACTTATACTAATGAGTAAATAATAATAATAGATTTATATGAACATATAAAAATATCGCAATAAATATTCAAAAATTTTAAAATTTTAAAATGTATTTTGTTAGATATAACAGAAATAAATATTTTTTTAAATTTTTAAAATAAATAATAATGAAGATTTTATTGATTTTATAAACTGAAAATAATCTTTCTAATGATAAAGTATAATCTTTTTGTTTTGATAGCGATCTCATTTTTTTAATATAAAAACAGAAAACCATTAACACAGCACAAGACTGAAAGTGGCGCTAGTTGTATATCACATCATGAATCTGATTTCTTACCAATTCGCAAACGAATACATATTGTCAAATAGCGGTAATGATTAAAATATGTATGAAAAAATGTAAAATTAAATACTATAGTTAATAAAAAAAGTTTGTCTTGTATTAATTTTTTTCAAATATTTGAAATTTTTTATTAGTCATACTTTATTTCCTTATTTTTTTAATACGAATTTTAAAATAATTTTTCCTTGTTGCTTTGCTTTTATGTGATTTCTAAAAATTACAGAACCTATCCCCCATTTTTCAAGGTAAGTTAAGTCTATTTTTATGCTATTTCTTTTGTGCACATTTTCTGAGGAACCTATCTACCGCATAAAACAAGACCCAGGTATATATAATTTTCATTATGAAAAAAGTAATGATGTTAAATTAAACATATCAAAATGACTGCCTTTCTAAAGGCCAGGTACATCTTATATATATATATATATAATCATAAAAATATGTATATTAGGATAGAAAATGGATTAATAGAACAGTTTATTATTTTGAATATGTAATTACATTTCTATACTCTGGCATTCTAGATGTTAATGTAAAATAATACTCATACAGAGTTTAAATATAAAATTTTTAATAATGATATTGTTCTGAGTACACAAGTTATATTTATGATCATTCTGCTGAGAACATTAATGTATAAGAAATCTAAGATTAAGCCTGAAGTATCTAATTCATCCATTTTTCTGAATCATGAGAGAGAACATGGCCATAGTTATGAATTGAGTACTGTTAGAGTTATATGTGAAGAGAGAAATCCTGCAACCCCAAAATAAAACAGACATGGTTCACTACCCAAAATAAATATGTAATGAATCAAAAAAATAACAGTATTTAAATCAGCAAAAAATTGATGTTCTCAGCAGACTGACCATGAATATGACATGAAAATGTCGGAAATATACTCAGTATAATAATATTAAAATGTTTATATTTAAATAAACTCTGTATGAGTATTATTTTACATTAATATTTTAAAAAAGAAATTATTAAACTCAGGTGCTTATTATATGTATATAATTTTAATGCGCAAATACGCGCACAACAACCGAGCTTCATCAGGATTAAATAAAAATATATTATAAACTCAAAATAATTATAATATCTAAAGAAAAATGCCTGAGCGCTTTCAAGAGAACTTAGCTCTCATAATCATGGGCAACAAAGAATAAGCATAGCGTGTTGGTATATGCTAAAATATGCTGATATATGTAAATTAGTTGAAAATAAATGAGTCAGCTCTAAATGATCCATTTCTTAGAGATTTTGTAACACGCATCTTTCCTATTCATAGCCTTATATAATATTTCATGTCCAGAAAATAACTGCATGGCATCATACTATGGTGAAACGAAAGCAACTCTTTCTACAAGACTATCCCAGCACAAATATTCTTACAATAAGGCCCAAGTAGACCCAAATTGCAACTCAATATTTGCTATACATCAGAAATCAGCTGGTCATGCATGTGAACCTAAAAATGCAAGAATAGTTTGCAGGGAGAGAAATGACATTAAGAGGAAAGTTAAAGAAGCATGTTTTATTGCTATTGATGATAAGGCTATGAATAGGAAAGATGCGTGTTACAAAATCTCTAAGAAATGGATCATTTAGAGCTGACGCATTTATTTTCAACTAATTTACATATATCAGCATATTTTAGCATATACCAACACGCTATGCTTATTCTTTGTTGCCCATGATTATGAGAGCTAAGTTCTCTTGAAAGCGCTCGGGCATTTTTCTTTAGATATTATAATTATTTTGAGTTTATAATATATTTTTATTTAATCCTGATGAAGCTCGGTTGTTGTGCGCGTATTTGCGCATTAAAATTATATTAATATTTTGAATATCTCTTTCAAATAAATACTAAAAGTATAAAAGGTAAGAAAAAATAAGCAGAATAGCTTTGTCATAGATATTCTTTCACATATAGTGAAGCAAGTTTTCTATGACAATAAATCATCTTTGACATTAAAGTCACTAAATTTTGATTCTCTACAAATGAATTATAAAGTCCTACAGAGCAATAACAATTATATTAGCTAATAATATTAAGATGTAGAAGATAAAACAAGCAGGGAAAAAATTAAATAATGGTATTAAATGTTTGATAAGATAAAAAATCTTATTTGGTTCTGAAATTAGAATGGGTCATAAATATCAGACCTTTTAACTTACATAAATAGATAATAAAGAGGATACTTCATAAAAAAAGTAGTAGAGACGATACTTGGAAAATAATCGATAGAAAAATCTCACTTCATCTTCATGGATAAATATTCAGATGTAATGATAGTTGGAACTATGCCTGAATTAAAGCAAGTATGAGAAGATGAGAATATTATGATGTCATTCACATTAGAAATTTTAATTAGTCTTTGAATTGAAGAACTAATGTTGGTAAGGGCTGTGATGCTTTCAAGATTAAAGGCAAATACATTTGTAAAGACAGTGTAAAAGAATAAAGTTCTTATAAATAAATCAAGTTACTGCACAACTTATTTTTTATCATAATTATTCTAGAGTGGATAAGAATATATTTAAAGATTTTCAACTTGATTGGTTTTGTATATCTATAAAAAATTTATGTAAAAGACTTCTATCAATAATCCAAAAACCTGATTTATATTTATCATAAGAGAGTATCTACAAACTAAATATATCTACAAACTAATGATTATTACAACATCAATATTGAAAATTGCTTAGCTCGGCTTTTGATGCAGACTATCTTTGCCAAACCTAGACTAAAATGCCAATGCTAATTTAAAGAAACACATTTGTTTCATATAATAATGGTATATCTTGCATTAATTATCCATCAAACTTCTTTTGACATTTTGCATTATTTCTCTCAAAAAAAAAGTTTGTTTCTGTTTTTACCCTATTATACATGCTATGTGCTTTGTCTTTGCATTTTCTCATATACTTGGCCTGTCAAACATAACAACACTGGGAATATACCATCTTATCGTTACTTTCAACTTTGTCTATAGAATTGTTAATGAATATATCTAGCAGTGAAAGATATCAAAAATCTACACCAAATTTTTTATTCACAAGGGAATATATTTTGATGTATAAATTATCTATGTAGAACATTTTAACCAATAGTCTTTAAAAGACATTAGGTCTTTTTAAGCTTCCATTTGAATTCATTTATTTGTTTACAAGTCATATTTTTAAAAGACTCAACACTGTTCAAGTCATTTATGAATTCTCTATATTAGATTTCCTAACAGTTTGATTGAATAAAAATAAGAAAAAGTTAGGCAGATTGCAAAACATAATATATAATCCAATAGTGTTTTGCCAACAAGAATTAGTATTTTAATTTATAACAAGTGAATAAAAAGGTTTAGTATAACAAATTTTAAACCACTAAACATCACATGATCACTATCTCATACTAGCACAATAATTGTTATTAAACAATCCAAAACAAAGCAAATCCTAAGATCTAGGTGCAGTGCTCTCAGATCCAAAGCTCCTCACTGATGAAGGCCACAAGCCAGAAACTATTCTGGGGATATTGGATGAGTAGGCACTAGATAGGGATTTTATGCACAAGCCTTCTGGCATCCATTGATTGCTCTTGTTAGCACAAGATGGCACTACTATATGGAGAGTTTTGCTTTGTTTTGGATTGTTTAATAACAAATTTTATTTAGTTTTGACTAAGATGCTCTGCATTGAAAATAGAACAAAGCAATTTTAAATATTAATGTTATAATAAGTATTAATTATTCACACACTTTGTGCAATATAATTTTACATTTCACTGTGTATTAAACAACACATATATATATATATATTATTTAGATAATAAATCTGACTTTGCACAAAGCACAAGTATAAATCACATAATATCGCAAGCTTATGCACACTGTAAATCTGTTCTTAATGTAACCTGTTCCACTTATTCTTTATAGAGAAATTGCTTTGACAACAGATTGAAGATCTATAGTGTAGATATTAGGATGTTATCATGTAATTCATATATATATACATACATACAGTTAATGTAATAAAATAATAGTTTTTAATAGGTGTAATTGTTTAAACTTTTTGATACATGGAAATATCTCTTATATACAAAAATTACTGTCAGATGTTGATAGACAGTCATTAATGAAAATAGTAAAATATAAACACTTGAAATCTCATAGTAATTTTTCTAATATGAAAATATAACAGATATTTCCACATATTGAAAATATTTAAACATAGAATGTAATGTTTAAATATTACACTACAGGAAGAAATTATCAAACAATGGGCAAAGTTGTCTAAAAGTATATCAAAATATTTTTTCATAAGGGAGATGAAAGTTATGATGCCTTATAACAATTACCTTATAATATCTTATGGAGCAGTTAACATCACATTACGGTAAATATATATAGTTAAACATTATAAAATGTATGCAAACAAGCTGACTTCAAATTATTTCAAACTCCCCCTAACTCAAAATTCATTGTGGTATTAGTTTAAACTAGTTTATAAAAATCCCAAACCAATCTTTTTCACTATACATGCAATTCATAAAACAATCTTTGCTCATCAAGTGAAATATTAATTTGAAACATCTGATCTTTATGCCCATGTTAATTAGTTCAATTTTTATATATCATTTATAAATGTGGATTATAAGCTCAAATTTATTCACAATTATATATTTAATTTTTATATTTAGCCTGAACTATTGCATATAAAAAAAACCTCACATAAAGAAATGGTAGCCACAGCGAATAAAAAATTTTAATGCCATTTTGCATCACTTATTTATGTGAAAAAAAGATTTTCAACAATGTTATAGTTAAAAAGCAAATAATTAAACCTAATTTTTCTTAAAACTATGAAACACAGAACCTGATCTTAAAAAAATTGTGTTCTGCCAAACAAACTTTATTAATTTTAATTAAAAGTTTTTTTCATAATATTTTGATTGTTTTTTAAATAGGGTTTTACATATTAATTTTGGAAATGCTAATAATAATAATAGATATTTTGTTTCTAAATAAATTAAATATTTAACTTTTATTATGGTAATTATGTTTACATTACCAAAATATATAGTGAATATTTTTTTTTATTTCCGTACTTATTTTATTTTGATGCCAATTTTTTTTTATAAGGAATGGTGGTATGAACAAATGTTGATATTGTTTGGGTGGTATGAGAAATCCAAATGGTTGATTAGCACTGAAGTAGACAAAATGATTAAAAAATATTAAATTTTTAAAAAGTCAATTTTATTATTTTAGCTTGAGAGAAAAAAAAGTTTAATCTTAAAAGATATTTTCAAAATGAAATCACTGTACAAAAATATTATTGTCTATCTTTAATCTAGCATCTATCTTATCTCATCCATTCATTTCATTTGGATTTTTAAAGATTTTTGCTATAACTTCATATTCAGTTTAACTTTTACTTATCCATATGTCTAGAATCTATGTTATCCATCTCATTTAAATTTTCTAAATCTTTTACAATATCTTGCTATCCAGTTTAATACTTCACTTGTCCACAAAATCTATCTTACTTATCCATTCATCTCATTTAGATTTTATAAGACTTTTATAATAACTTGATATCCAGTTTAAGATGGCACTTGTCCATATGTATAGCATATTATATTACCTTATCTATTCATCTCATTTGAATTTTCTATGTCTTTTACAAAAACTTGGTATCCAGTTTAAGACTTCACTTGTCCATATGTTATCATAACTAGCATCTATATTATCTCATTTGGATTTTATAAGACTTTTACAATAATTTGATATCCAGTTTAAGGCTTTACTTGTCCATATATCTAGCACAATATATTATCTCATCCATTCATTTCATTTGGATTTTCTAAGACTTTTACAACTGGGTGTCCAGTTTAAGACTTCACTTGTCCATATATTATAATATCTAGCATCTATATCATCCCATTCATCTCATTTGGATTTTTTGTCTTTTACAGTAACTTAGTATTCCATTAAAGAGTTTACTTGTACATATGTTAACATATCTATCATCTATATTATTTCATCCATTCATCTCATTTGGATTTTTAAAGTCTTTTACAAGAACTTAGTATTCAATGTTATCATATATAGCATTTATATTATCTCATTTATTCATTCATTCATCTCATTTGAATTTTCTAAGTCTTTTACAATAATTTTATATCCAGTTTAATACTTCACTTGTCAATATATTTAGTATCTATAATATCTCTTCCATTCATGTTATTTGGATTTTCTAAGTCCTTTACAACAACTTGGTGTCCAGTTTAAGACTTCACTTGTCCATATATTATCATATCTATCATCTATATTATCCATTCATCTCATTTGGCTTTTCTAAGTCCTTTTACAATAACTTAGTATCCAATTTAAGACTTCCATATATTATCACATCTAGAATCTATATTATCGCATCCATTCATCTCAATTTGGATTTTCTAAGTCCTTTAGAATAATTTGGTATCTCCAGTTTAAGATTTTTCTTGTGAAATGTCAGAAAATTAATGAGACTAATTGATGATGGTCATGTGTTTGTTTTGCTTAATTTGGTAATGGTGTATTTAATCCATGATTTTTATTTTTTGTTAGAAAAGAGAAACTAAAAACTGTAACTACATATTTTTTAAAAAAACTTTAAAGTAATTAATCAAAAATGGAGACAGTTCCACTGCTAAGCCTTATATAAAATTTACTATAAATAAGCAAATAAAGAAAAAAAATCTGATTAAGTTGACATATTTTATACAACAATAAACAGAAAAAATAAATAAATCACTAAGTGTTTAGTTATTATTGTTGTTGCTGTTATAGATATAAAGCAACTGTTTAATATACAAAACAAGTGTGCAATATCTTACAGTATTGTCAATGACAGTAATTAAATATATGTCTTAGATCATTATTTAATTATGATATAAAGTGTTATATAACAATCAGAGTCTAAATTATGAACTATGACAATACAAAGCTCACAAATTGGTTTCAGTGAATCTCCTTCATCAACTGTTCCAAGTCCCAAACACTCTAACCACAAATCAGAATAAGTTTAGAGCTTTGGTGCTTATTTATAGTATACAGAACTTATTGTAAATGCTTAGTCAATAAGTATTAAAATTAATAGTTATATTATTATTTGCTAATATTTATGTTTAATAAAGTGAAATATAAAAAATTAGATCAGTAAATGATTATTTTTATTTCTATAAAGATCAGCAGATATAAAAATAAATTTCACATACTTAATGTCTTATAAATATATTAAATGCTGTAACTATTAAAATAAATAATTTCAGCACCATATGATTCTTTAAGAAATTATGCTTTATAATTGGGGATAAGAAAGTTATTACTATATATGTTCTTTTAGGACAATGAAAATAAGATTGAATTATAGTTCATAATGACAGATTGATAATTGTTGGAAGAGCTCAAGATGGAATAAGAGAAAGGTTAAGAAATCCAGAATATTGGATTAATATTACACATATGCCAAAATTTTATATGGTTTTCAATTCTTTTTTGTTTTTTAAAAAAACATCTAAAATTATTGTAACTTTTTAAATTGCTCATAGACAGTATTAATTATTTCTAACCATATCGGTTTAAAATTTTTGTTTAATGCAGTTGTTAATAAATTATGGGAAAGCTTGTATCAGATTATAAAAAGTGTGAGAAGAAGATGTAATAAAAAAAAAGAGAGAAAGTGATTAATTATAACAAACTTAGTTAAATGATTTATTAATTTTAATCAATTTTTTATAATTTAATAATAATATCTATTACAATAATATATAAACAATACAAAATTAATATAACTCCAAATAAGGAAATACTTGTGATGAGTGATATATTAGAATTATTATTATTAGTATTATTATTAGTATTATTATAATAATAATAATAATAATAATAATAATAATAATAATAATAATAATAATAATAATAATAATAATAATAATAATAATAATAATAATAATAATAATAATAATAATAATAATAATAATAATAATAATAATAATAATAATAATAATAATAATAATAATAATAATAATAATAATAATAATAATAATAATAATAATAATAATAATAATAATAATAATAATAATAATAATAATAATAATAATAATAATAATAATAATAATAATAATAATAATAATAATAATAATAATAATAATAATATAGCCAAGCTCAAAGAGGAAGTCAAAAGCATAGCTGAATCACTCTCAAAGGCATATTTGTCCATATATGCAAAGGTGCAACTGATTAACAAACTTATAATAACCAAGATAACATATTACATGCCTGTAGTTGAATTTTCAAAAAAGTTTATGGCATGCATTAATTCCATATGTTGCAAGCTCATCTGGGGGAAAAAGACGGTGGCAATTTCAATGGCAAAACTGAATCGCCCTCTTATAGCAAATGGACTGGGATTGCATAGCTTACAAACATTTCAAACATTTAAAACAAGGAAGGCTATAATTGCTATACTCACTCAATTTCCTAAATTAAGACACCTAGAGCAGATAACACCTACAGATAAACCTCCTCCAAAAGATTATTTTTTGGCAATCACCGTCTACCAATGCAGGAGAGAAAGAACAATTCCAGATCAATTGGACCAAAAATATAAATATTGGGAAATATATAAGTTTATATATCAAAATAATTATAATGAGGAGATCCCATTAATACTAGAAATAGGAAACAAATATCTGATCAAGCAATACAAAAAATGGCAACTAGAACCTAAGTTCCTAGATTTTATAATCAAGATGAATTTGAACACTTTACCTACTAAGTATTTTTTACATCACAGAAGAATGTACAGGTCAGTTGATCCATTCTGTGGCCTTTGCCATATGGCTGAGGAGACTTTACAGCATATAATTTTCAACTGCAAGGCCTTGGAGCAGACTAGATGCATTTTGCAGGCCAAATACAGGAAAAAATACTACAATGATGCAAATTATATCAAATTACAAAGGTAGGTCTATACCAGCCATAAGGGCCTCAACGTTTGTTTTATATGCACTTTGGTGCACTAGGTGTGTATTCATATTGGGTAATAACTCCAGAAGGCATCCAGCCACATTTGAAAATAAGTTGAATAAAATTCAAGTTAGAGACAAGCAGATCACCAGCCCGGATATTTATGCAGCTACTTGGGCCCTGCTCAGGCAAATAGCAAAGCTATAAAAACAAAATTAAAGAAAGCATGGTCCTGATTATGCTCCTATTGGACAATAATATGATTAATTAACATTGATAAAGTGGATAGAATCATGTAAAATTACCCGTACAGATATGTACTTTTTAAAAAATGAATATTGTAGACTTGAAATTGAAATAACAATAATAAGATTCAACATGTATCTTGCTATGGCATTATAATACTATGTAACTATTGGATCAATAAAGTTTACTATTGTTGAAACTTAATAATAATAATAATAATAATAATAATAATAATAATAATAATAATAATAATAATAATTTATATTTAACTACAAAGACATAATATAAACAATATAATAAATAACAAAACATTACCAAAATAACTACATAGTATATAACCAATATCACAAATATTTTTTAAACGTAGCAAATTATATGTGGTCAATATCTAACAAATAAGCAGAGATAAAAAAATTAAACAATCTGCCTACGACTACCTTCCAAACTAAAAGCAGGCAATGCCAATTGAAAGTTTTTAGCTAATCAAGTATTTATTTTAAAAATTCTTGCACATAAAAGAGGATGATAAAATATATCAATATTTACCCTAAATTTATAAATATTAATAACAGATAAAACCCAGCCATTACCGTGGATATTCTGAATGGAAGTTGAATTAGACTTCCCAAAAATAATACGCTGAATGTAATTTTATAAAACACATAATGACGACAAAGTGTAAGCAAGACAATAATATACTTTGATAACAAGATTCATAAATACACTGAGGCTAAACTCTCCATACAGTATCTTAAAATAGATCTAAACTAAAATTTCATTAAATAATAAAATAAATATATCTTATGTAACATTGAACACACATAAACAATATGATTTGACCAAGATAATGTAGAATCAATAAAAACTCCCAAATAATAATAATCACCAACAAAAACAATATTACCACAAGTACAAATGCTATTACAATCAACTTTATATTGGCTACAAATAGAAATATTCAAAAAATGAAAAATTTATAAGAAAAAGGAATAGTTCTTGTTTTATTACAATTGACTGTTGAACTATTTAATATAAGCCAATTACTAATTAAAGGCAAATCCTTATTAATCATTTGCTCAAAAAGACTATATGAAACAGCACCAAAAGACAGAGCAATATCATCAGCAAAACCATAAATCACTGAATTCAAAGGCAATATATATTATTATTATAAATCAAAAATAACACAGAACCAAGTACACAAACCCATGGAACTCCATGATTTATCAATTTAAAATAACTAATAATGCCATGAATTTGTCTGTTTTTGGTCTTTTAAATAATTTTGTAACCATAAGAAGAATTTTATGATGAATAGAGTCAAATGATTTAGAAAGATCTAAATATGTGGCTGCAGTCTTAAGACCATTATCTAACAAAGATGTGAAAATATACACATGATTATTAAGAGCATCTAAATTACCTCTTTTTTTAAGCAACAAAACCATACTAATGTACAGAAATTACTCTATGCTCACTTAAGAAAGACTACCATGTCAAACAGTTTAGAAATGATTGAAATAGGTCTGTAGTTGCTGATAAGTAATGAATCATTCTTTTTATAGATTGGCATAATAATACCAATCTTCAAATACTCAAGAAATTGATCAGCATTCAATGAAACATTAAACAAATAAAGAAAAATTAATATAAACTTATCTTTAAAATTTTTTGAAGTTAAATTATCCAAACTGAAGAGCTAACATTTTTAAAACAATCAATCAAGTGAGATAACTGGGTATCAAAAATTTCAGAACATAAAGAAATAACAATAATAATGTAACATCACATGATCACCATTTCCTATGCATGCTCATAACCAATCCTGCCTAATAGGATAGCGGTATGGTTTTTAAAGAACCAAAGACACCAAAATGTATGGGTACTGAACTGAGTTAAGACCTACATGACTATATAAGCTAATGAGCTTAGATTGAAAATATTGTGTTTTCAATTTTATTCTCATAGTTTTGTAGTTAAGTAGAGATAAAAGGTGGCTGCTGGAGGGTTTCATTAGATCCTAAGATTTAGGTGCAGTGCTCTCAGATCCAAGGCTCCTCACTGATGAAGGTCACAAGCCAGAAACTAGTCTGGGGATATTGGATGAGTAGGCACTAGATAGGGATTTTATGCACAAGCCTTTTGGCATCCATTGATTACTCTGGTTTGTACTGAATGGCACTACTGTATGAAGAGTTTTGCCTGTTTTAATAAATAATGTACATATATTAATCAGAATCATTAATTGGATGTTACAAACAACACCTCAAAAATACAACTTTATTATTATAGAAGCATATATATATAATTAGTTAAAGACTTAACTACCTACTTTTATTTTTCTATTATTATCTCATCATATAATTTAATAAAACATCACAAATTTTTTAGCTTACTCAGCATATGATTTTAAGAGCAATTTGCTTTCTCTCTTCTCCAGGATCATCTACATGAGCTGAAATAATCAACAGACATTTGTTAATAGTGCTATGAAATTCACAACTCTAAATTAGTTTTAGACTTAATCAGTGAAGACAGAATTCAAAAGTGGAATGTATGTAGCCTGATTAGAGGAGTGGTGAATTGGCATACTCTTGAGATGAATATCCAAGAACCATGGCTTAACTCTATCAATTTCTGATGCGTGAACAATAAATCATTCAGTTCTTTTTATATAGTCTGAAATTCAAAGACTACAACTTATTGAAGTTGCTACTAATCTTAGTGATTTCAATTTTATGCTACATTTTAATCTCTTCCACCATTTGATTAGGAAGAAGAATACCAATAAAATGTCATATGACTTTTTTCTGATTATTCTTAACAATGCATTAAAGATCAATTCTCTCCATTCTACTAGTCATGATTAATTAATGGATATTAGTTAATAGTGCCATTATCTGAAACCCAATACTGATTCTAGTTTCATCAGCGAGTACTTCATATGTTGAAAATTAAAGCACATATGATATCCACCTTCAATATTTTATGCACTCAAGTCCAGGGTTGTTTGATTACTCAAGCTTATGATAGATGACTCTGAAGTAGGGTGAAGAGAATTGGTCTTGAAGTGGCATAACTTCCTTATATATTCTTTCCACATTTATAATACTTTCACTTTTTTTATTAATAATTTTCCATCCCTGCTTTGACTGTTTTCCCACTCAACTGCATTTGCCTAGATTTGTAAGATTACATCCTAATTCATTATTATGTTTTCTATATATATATTTGTCACTTTTTACATTTTTCCATTTTTGTCTGTGTTAGAGTGATATACTTTGAAACTCAAAATTTATATATTGTAACCTAGCTCTCTCTTCGAGTACTTAAATTTCTTACAAATATCTGATCTTTCTTTTATTACTAAATCAGACTTTTTATTTTTAGATCTCTGATTTATGCAGTGGAATGAAAGATTTTGAGCAACTTGAATATTGCATATCATAATAGCGGTTATTATGTGACTCATCACATTTAAACTAATATAAAGTAATAAATAGTCTTGCACAGTTTGTCATAGTAGTAATAATGGATTCCAAAGCTAAAGGTTACAGGATACTAGCTCAAATTATGACTTCTAGTCTTGGAATGAGTATTTATCACTCAATTATTTTTAAATGCCTATAATTTAATTAGTTGCTAATAAATAAAAAAAACTCCCCCAATCTTCTTTTCCATGTCAAGTTTGATTAATATGACTTTGAATAATATGAGAAAGATTCTATAAGTTTATACAATTACTGCCCATAATTTTAATTTATTAAAATAAAATAATCAAATGGTTTATTGCTTAGAAGTTCATAAAAAAGCTTTCAAGCATGGTGGTCGAGAGGTCAGCGACGGCTGCTTTACAAGCAGTTGTCCCAGGTTAGCGGGTTCGCTTTCCCGGCTGATGCTATGACACATGAGAGAAAAAGTTTAACTACAGGAAGTAGGAGAGTTGAACCACAATCCGTGGTATCGATTCAACCATTGGGAAAAGAATGCAGCAGTCGTCATCGAGGTGAAAATGATTTTTGTAGTTTATTATTGAAATATAATGGAAATAGAGATATAAGCGTACTACATAGGATTTTTTAAATTTCGTTCGTTATATATTTACATTTAAAAACATGAGTGCTGAAATTCAGCATCGGTCCTCTATCTAATATTTGCTTCACAGATATTTAAATTTTGCTTTGATAATCAAATAATTAAGTGCTTATAAGGTCATAATAACGAGTACAGTATTATAAGATGATACTTTAAGATTCAATTCAAGAATCTTAGTTCACAAATCCATCGCTCTAAAACTACATTAAACTGATCAGGGCGTTTTCTGTCAGAGTAATTCTCAATTTCTATTTGAATTTAGTTAATTATTCAGCCTTCTATTATATACATTGATTTTGAATCAGGTTTGTTTTAAAGTGAATTTCAAATAAACTATAATCTAAATCTTTACCATTCTGTCTGTGGATAAATTAAAAAAATTCCATTCTCTTATATATAAAAATATTTTAAATAAATTGGCTAAATAATATATAACCTTATTAAAGCATAATATATGCAAAGACAGTCTTAAAGCGTGTCTATGTTTTATATAAATTACGTATTTTTTAATTTTTTATATACATAAATTTTATTTTTGTATAATACTAAGTCATATCGCTTCATTGAAATTTAAATTCAACATTTTCTTTGTTTATTATTCCGCATATAATTTATCTTATGAATCATTCTTTAGCTCGTACAAAATAATGAATTTAAATATTTGTGAAATATGTTAATAAGTTTAACAGGATTATATAAAAATATTCATGTTTGATCACTAGAGGGTGTAAATGCAAGGATGACATCATAAATAGGAAAATGGGAACTGAGAAATGATTTCCTTGATTAATTAGTTTAGGTACAGTATAATCAAGGCTGGCTGTTGTATTTTGATTAAAATGAAGGCAGATTTCAGGTGCAGGAACGGGTCGACTTCACATCTGATATAAAAAATATATTCAAAACCGTATATTTTGCAAAAAAAAAAAAGTTAAGAAATATACTTAGGATATTAATTGAATAAAAATGCGTGCTAAAAAAAATACTATTGTATTTTTTTTAATTTGATAATTTAATGTAATTAAATAATTCACAAGCATAAAAAATCTGAATCGAGTTTACAAAATAAAATGCGATAATTACTGGAGTAAAATCCAGTTAAATCTTTTAAATGTGGGATTTATTTTAAAAATATAATTACTAAATATTTATTATTAATAGCACTTAATTCAATTATAATTTTTTAATTCTATAATAAATTTAGTTCAGCTGAAAAATAATAGTATATAACATATATGCATCCACATGCCATGTCTATGATCAGGGCTTTGAATTTGGGTGAAACTGGAAAATTTTTCCAGTTAAAAATTTTGAAGTAAGCTTAGAAATTTTATGGAGAGAGCTAAGCTCATTTCCATCAAATTATTGGTCGGTAAATGGGTATCTAGATATTCTGAACTAAAAGCAAAATAATGAAATAAAAACTGCTGACCATAAATACATAGTACTGTAATTGATTAATACGTTCTTCACTGTACTTCTTAAGACCTCCTGGGAGAAGCCTTTGCAATAAGATTTATTTTCTTTTTACAGGGAGATAGTTTATAGACTTTTTTATATATATTTTGATAATTAATAATCTAATATTTATTTTAATTAGTACAAAATTATATATTTATATTTCACATAATATGTATGCTGTTGAATTGCGATATACCTACACACCCAATAATAGCCAAAGAATAATATCAATAATGAACAGAGCTCCTTTCATCACAAACTTCATCACATAGCACCCATTTACCAGCATAAACACTGATCATCCACTCTCATTATACATTTATTTCATGTGTCTAATCTCAGTTGATCGCTTATATTTTAGCAATTAATAATCGGTCACTTCTGTAAAAGATTAAACCTTTCATGACTTTTAGACTTTTCTTAGTTAATATTTAATCAACAAACACTTATTAATAATGGATAAACTAATATGTCCTTTTATAAAAAGTAACATGAAAAAATAAATGCAGTACAGTAAATAAGGTCAATTCACAGAACTGACCTAAGCATATTTTTCTGGTGTGCCTTTTTTAGTTTGGGACTTTGAACTGTAAGAGTAACTTGTTCATCTTGTCTAATAATTCATGTGTTTATTTTTTATTTTTTTTACAAAATAGCAAGGAATAATAAGAAAGGAAAAAAACTAAAACTTTAAATAATTTTTTAAAATGTATTTCTTTTAATTATATAAATGTTTATTAAAAATCAATTAGGAACATTATTGCCAAAAAGTGATGGACAAAAAAGAGATTAACTTTATTTGTTAAATGCAGTTAAAAAAAGTGATTGAATTAGTAAAAAAACAAACAAACTATTGAGTTTATATGCATTCAGAGTAAACACAAACTCCCACAATACAGTTAAATATTTATTAAATCAAACTGATAATAATACCAAAATGTAGAGTTACTGTACAATTGTTAAATCAATGGATTTCAGATGCCCTTGTAGGAGTGCCAAAAAACTTCCAGCTGTACTATAGCAGAGCATGCTTCTTATTATGTTTAGTATCTGGCAGCTTCCTGTTCAACAAAATTTGTCTCATTGCTTTCCAATCAATATGGGCAATTAGTAATCCATTGTTCCCTGGAACAATCTCCAAAAAGACTGCCTTTCATAATTAGTTTCCTTTTCTTAATGGCAGCAGGCAGATTCATCAAACCTTTTCACCTATTGACCTGGTTCTGTTGATGGTTAATTGTAATCTCTAATCCATAGTGATGAATAGTGAATCTGGATGTCTATTGCTTGAGGGTAAGTTAAGCCATAATATTCCTTCTTCCTAACTACAATTAGCCCTGGAGAATATAATCACTGAAATATACTGGTAGATACCTGTTTCTCTTCCTGACTTCTTCAGATCTGGTTCAATTATTGTCAGTTTGATGTTTTCATTAGCAGGTGTGCTGTCTTCATTTGTAGATCTGGTATCTTCATTAACTGTCTGATATCTTCAGTTGTAAACTTTTCACTGCTAACTGGTGATCTGAAGTTCAACCTTAGTTGGTGTCTGTGCTTGTGGTGATGATGTTCATCTTCAGTTCGAACAGCCACTGTCTACAATCCTTTAATCTTAACCACAACTGCTGGAACACATTCAGTTATTCCACTATACATTTGACTTAAGACTTGAATACCTATATGCACTTTAGTACTTCTATTTTTGTTTTTGTTTTTTATTCGATAAAATATGCCTAAAAACTGGCAGGTTAGTTCTTATACCATTGTTATCTGTTAGTCCAGTTGATGCTTTTGCCCATGACTGTTCTTGATATAGAATGCTGCAATAATAGCACTCTGGTAAGACAGATATTCCAGATACCTGTATTAGCTTTCTTAAGCATTCTTTTATTATCTTGAGTTAATCTTTCAGTATGGCCATTGATCTGACATGTAGAGTCAACATTAGTGTAATGCTATTGTTGGCATAAAATTGTTTGGAATAGAATGAAGGCAAAGGTTGTGCGATTATGTGATTATAGTTTTAGATGGGCCATGAATTCTGATCCCTCAGAATCAGGCCACTGACTAATTTTTAGTAGTGATAAAAATAGACTTAGTATCAGAGTCCAATGTAGGCCACCAAGATATAAGATCTAGCTATCACTGTCATTCTGCCGATCTCTGGGTGAGCCCATTATGCAAAATCTTAAATATTTGAGATTAACCAGCTGGCAGGATCATAATTTTTGATCCTTAAATAATGCAACTATTCTCAACTTAGAACTCTAGCTTTGGATTCCAGTAATCCAGATATAGCTCATCAGGTTTGTTTGCCTACATCTGATGAATCCATTCTATAACCTTTGAAATCCAGGTTCAGCAGTGATCAATTGAGCAACCAGTTAACTGAAAACTGATGCATTTAACTCCAATTTATCATATTAATTGAACAACTTTTTTGAGTTTACATTGTTTTCTGCCTCTGCAGGCAATCGACTAAAGCATCTGCATGAAAAATTTCTTTTCCTTCAGTGTATTCCAGTTTAAAATACTAGCCAGATAAAAAAATTGACCCACATCAATATTCATAATGAGGCATGCTGGCAGATCCTTTTATTGGTTGCAAAAATTTCCAATGATAGTCTATGATCAGCCTATATTATTAATTATTGACCATAAAGATAGTCATGAAATATTTTAATGCCAGAAATCAAGGCTAAGGCTTTTCTATCAATCTCAGCATAGTTTTTCTTAGATTTTGTGAGATCCTTTGTCATGTTTTCCCCATTATCACACTTATGAAACAATAGAGCATTTGTTCCTGCAGATAATGCATCACTAGTAACAACTCTAATAGTAGTGAATCTAATATCAGGCTTAAATTTTTTAAAAGCTCTATCATGCTTGTTGGCATGTTAACAATCTATCTAATGGTTCAACATCCTGTTTTATAATGAAGGAAACTTTGATGCGGTCCAAAAAAATCTGAAGCTCTTTCTTGTTCACAGGAATCTTTGCCTCTTTAATTGCTTTAGCCTTTTTATTTTATTTTATTGGATGAAAATGCCATCTGCATCATTTCCAGAAAATTATTTAGCTTCAAAAATGTATTTATTTAGGTTTGCATTAATGCCAGAGATCTTGAACTTGATAACAGTTTCCTAGAAGAAACCAAGATCTGTACTAGTGTTTCAACCACCAATAAAAAATCATCAAAATATAGGAAAATTTGAGAGACTCCAGTAGCAAATTACCAACTCTCCAGAATATTTTTGGGTGGAGCACCCAATAGCCCAAATAGCAACTGATTCATTTTGAATAAATCTTTGTAATTATTGATAATGCCCTTGCAATGTGATCAATAACAAGAAGCTGCAAATAGACATATTTCATATCGATTTCTATGAAGACCCTTCCATCAGACAATGTGAATATTTTTGATTGGTGTTAATAGTTGTCAATTATCAGTGTCTATTGGGTGTACATTGATAATCACAGATATGCAGATCACCATTCTATTTGATAACCAGTATAAATGGGATAATATTTTAAATACAGACTTAGCACAACCTCAGATATCTCTGAGTAGGCATTTTTCAATTTGCCTACATTGGTGAGCTGGTTCACTTTGGCCACTATGTATCCTAAGTGACTGAACCAGTCATAACCTAAGAGATTATGATATTTATCTGCTGACTCAACCACAAACAAATATATAGTTGTTGTTTTTTTTTTTGGCATAGTCACTTTCACCTTGGCTTTTATCAAGAGAGGGATTTGATTGCTTTAGTAATCAGTAATTGTTTTCCTGCTAGGTTGTAGCCTATGTTTATTATTATTTTTTTAATTTTATTTAGAATAGCAATATATCTTTCAACACAATAGTAGCTACAGATTCAGAATTCAGTTCAACTGAAGTCAGTGTATCATTAATAATAATTCAGATCTCAAAAGCTGTCTATGCTGCTTGTGTCTTTAATTATATTGGTATTGATATGCAATGATTTTATTTCATTCATTAAACTTTTAAGAAAGCATTTTTCATTCCTTTTCACTATCTTGCCATTTCTTTTTAAAACAATTTGCAAAACATATTTCTGAATGGACATACAGTATGTATGTGTTCCAGTTTGTCACAATATTATCATCAGTAGTAGATTCTTTAATCTCATTCTTATTAGCTTTAATTCTAGGTCTTTATATTTAATCAGTGGTCTGAATGCCCATACATTCAACCTGAATTGTTTGAAAGACCATGGATTCACAGATAGTGTTTAGATCTAGTAACAATTTGATTCTGAGGCTCTGATCATGCATTCCTTGAATATAACAATCTTTTAGTACTTTTTTAAGGAATCCCTGATCATGCAGCTAAACCCAAGCTTTCTGAGCTTAGTGGCAAAATCTCTCACTTTCTTCCTTTCTTCTTTAGTACTGAGATTGAAATGATATATCTTCATTATCATTAGGAATTTTAAACAGAAGAATGCCAGCAAGAGAAATAGTATTCTGCCAAAATTAAGGTCAGCTGGAAGCAGTGGTGCTGCTATTAAATGCAAGATTTCATATGTCAGTGCATCGAGAAACAATAGAAATGTAGCAAACTTTAATTCAGGTTTTTTGATTGGCTGCAAGTAGAAAAGCAATAAAACTGAATAATTGGCTAATTTTCTGGGTACCTGAAGCAAACTCCTTTAATGGCTATTTTAGCCACTTTAAAAAAATTTTCCAGCCATTTGAGAAAAAGTTTTGCAACTGTGCCAAATCTATTGTGCTATATGCACTCAAAATAAACAGAGACTCACACAATATAATTAAATATTTATTAAATCAAATTGGTATTAATATAAGTATAATTATTTTGCAACTGAAACCAAGGAACTTTAAGTGCCTAACACTTCCAACTGCATTGTGACATTTTGCCTCATATTAGGTCTAGTATCTATAAGCTTCCAGTTTAATGTATAATTGTCTCACTGCATATCAATTGATGTGGGCAACCAGTAATTTGTTGTTTCCTGTCATGTTGTTTCCTGTCATGTCTTCCAAAACATTGCCATTTTATAGTTAGGTCTCTTTCCTTATTGGGAGCAGACAGATTCATTGAGGAATTATTGAATTGTTTACATTATTGGTTAATTTTCTATCTATCAATTTATTAGTCCAATGTGATAAATGCTGAATTTGAACAAGTCTAGTGTTTGAAGGTACATTGAGTCATAACACAAACAATTTCTAAAATTTAATCTATTTCCTATTATAAAAACACTGTAAAAATATATAAATAAAATTCAAATAATTGTAAATTTATATTCAGTATATATTAAAATTAATTATTGTTACATCTATGAAGAAAAAGGCTCAAAGTAATGAAGGATTTATAATGAAAAACTTAAAAGAAATGTGAAAAAAAAACTATTGGAAAAGTTATGTACAAATATCTATATGTTGAAATGTGAAAAAAAAACTGTTGGAAAGGTTATGTACAAATATCTATATGTTAAAGATGTACTAGATGATTGGGAAAATGCAATAGTTATAAGGAAGATATTAGAAATTACAGAACTATTAATCTTTTATCAGTCCTATGTAAAAATTTTATTAAGATAATTACAACTCAATTACAACAATCTTTGGATTTAACTAACCAAAAGAATAAGTTGAATTTAAAAGTAATTTTAGGACAGTGGATCATATCCAAATACTGACAGAAGTTATAGAAATAACAAATCAGGATGAGCTGCAATTATTCTTTAGATTTGTAGATTATGAAAAGGCATTTGATTCCATAAGCATTTTTACAATGATTAATGCATTAGATGATCTATACATAGACCTAGGATATTTTCATATTATGAAGAATATTTTTCAAAATGCAACAGCATTAGATTGCATAGTTATACTAAGAATATTAACACTGAGAATGATATATGTTAGGGTGATTCTACATCATCTGCAAACGTTTTTACAGCAGCTTATAAGAAGTATTTTGTGGATTATAATGTAAAAGCTAAGAGAGTAAAAGTAAATTGAGATTATTTAAAGCATCTCTATTTTGCAGGTGATGTATTTGTTTTTGCGAATTATGCTTCAGAGCTTCAGGAAATGTAAGAATTATGAGAAGAAAGTAAGAAAATAGGACTAAAGGTTAATGCTAAAAAGACAAAGGTAATGTTCAATAACTTTCCTAAATGAAGAAAATAATGATAGATAGTACTAAATTAGAAGAGGTTAACAATTATTAATTTATTTGTCAGATTATTAATAGAGATGGAAACATATGGATGAAATTAATCAAAAAAATTAAACTTGGGATGGAACTTTTGGTAGAAATAACTTTAAAACTAAAATATCCCAAGATGTTTGAAATGGAAGATTTTTAATAATTAAGTCTTGACAATTGTTATTTGTGGCTTTGAAACTTGGACACTTACCAAAGGAGTAATATAAAATTTTCAAACCACTCGGCATAGTATGGAGAGATGTTTTAGAAATAAAGAGAAAAGATCGCAAATAAAATATTTGGGTGAGACAACAAATTGGTATTACTGACTTCATTAAAAGAATTCAGAGACTGAAATGCAGCTGGATTAGAGATATTGCTAGAAGTGATGATAATATATGGATAGTTAATATTTTAAACAGAATTCCAAAGAGATTTGTAAATTATCTAGAAAAAACCACACGTGAGATGGATGGGTGAAATAAAGAAATGTGTTAATCTGATGTAAAGAATAGAGGCTAGAGATTAGAGAAACTTAAGTTATAGAGACCATGCTGTAGTGGACTGATATGGTTAAAAATGATAATGGAACTGCATTGAATATTTGTCCAAGTTTTCAATTATTTATAATGCTTTAAAAACATTAAAGTATATAATGAAGAGGAAAGAGATGCAATCTTGATTTATTATTGAGATTTCTAGAATATTGATGTTCAATATGTGTAGTACTAATTTATCTGCCTTTAGAAACATTCTGCGAATTCCTCCTTACTGAGAAAATATAAAATAACATAAAACAGGTTATATATAGGGTATATGACCACAGACTTTCACATGTTCCTATCTCATAACACTGATACACTTGAACACATATATGTCGAAAAGTAATAATCACCAATATATGTATTTCATGCTAAACCAGCAATCATCAGTTGGTCCAGATTATCATCTCTACACATATATGCAATAAGTGCTCAGATATATATTAAGATAGCCAATCTTCATACTTTAATGGACAGGCTTCAATCCACTCCACACTCCAACTCTTCAACCATCCACCCAATTGAAAATCTGATGATGGAAATGCTCAAAGGCCACCCTGGGGCTGAGATTTTTGTCACACTCATGTTGATCTAAAGTCAATCTGACCCCTTATCTCAGGACATAATCCATTTAATACATATACAAGGGATGGGCAGACAGGCTAATGTTGTCAATGGTAGTTAAACATGTTGGACAGAATATATGTTTCTATGGTACTTGTGAGATTTCCAGTAAACCAAGATGGCAACCTTTATTTTTGATAAATCTATGGTTTCGGGAACCCCCAAAAAATGTTTACAAAAAAATGCCTGCTAGGAAACATCGTATTTAATATTTACATTTTATTTTTTATTACTATTATTTTAAAAATATAAATCATTGTGGAAAATTGAATTAAATATTTGTAGTTTATTTTCTTCTCTTTTTTTTGGATTAACTTATTAAAAGAAAAATGGAAAGCTTCTCAATGAAATTTATCAGAATTTATTCCTTTTTTTAAACTTAACAATTGATTTATTAATTTTGTTTTAACAACTAACACATCTTCAATAGATTATAAATCCTCGAAACTGTGTATATATGAAAAAAATGGGCTGCCATCACAAATACCATTTCTATTATTTAACTCAATACATAACATTCAAATGAGCAGTAGACTTTTGGAGGTTGATCAAAAAAATAAATAGTTCAATATCAAGAATTTTGCAACTAGATTATTAAACATCACATGATCACCATTTCCTATGCTTGCTTATAACTGAGTAGCAATACGTATAGAGAGTTTTGCCCGTTTTAGTAAGATTATTAAAGTAAGACAATTCTTATTAAAAACCACAACTTAAATAAGTATGTGAATAAAATTTTAAAAAATAATCAAATTGCTTAATGATCAGGAATTCGTAAGAAGTTTGATTATCAGAAATGACAGGGCTGGGCCATGGTCCGTGAACTTTGAGCTTCATATTTCAGCAGTCCACCATTGCACCCACTCTAAATAAAAGGAATAAATACAATCAAGTAATTTCAAAAACTTAAATACATCAACTACCTTGATTATTGCTGGCATTTATTGCATCTTTAAATAATAAAATGCTAATGTTGTGTGCTAAATGGAATATATTTGAAATATCCCCCCCTCCTACTATCCACATCAAATAATTCACTACATCTATTTCCAATGTATACAAGAAAAAAATAATAATAATGAATTAAATTACTATAAATATTAATAAGAACTTTAAAAAAACTCAATGATCACTGGTAATGCTATTAAATATATATCCTTATATTGGTTTGTGAAATCTGCTTTTATCAGTGAGGATTTAGGATTCAAAGCTGCAAGCAATTGTCTTTATTTTTTTCCTGCTATTCAATCTAATAATCTGAAATTAAAAAAACCTTAAGATTTTGAATTAAAGCAAACTCCTTTACATAATTCCATGGAACTTATAGCAAGTTAGTAACTACATATTTTAATGGTTTCAATTTTAAGTTAACTTTAAGCTGCTTCTATTCTTTGTCTAGGATGATTAATAACAAATATCATGTGACTTCCCCAGTTTGCTTGTAAGCAATTTTCATCACCCTTCTCCAGAGCCATATACTGTAAGCTTGACTCATCAATAGACACTAGACAATAGTGAATAAAATTTACTTTTATCAGTTAGGACTTAGGCTTCAAAACAGGAGCAAATGCATTTATATGCTCAACAGACATTTTTAACCCCTTTATACTATTCAAGCTAAATAAAAAAAAGATTATACTTGAATAGTATAAAGAAGTTAAAGACAGCTTCTAGATGCATAAATATATTAGTTATAGACTTGCATTCTAAGTCTGCATTTTAAAGTCAAAAAATCAGAAACTTTTTATTTATTTATTTTTTTTAAAAAAAAAAAAATCAGGAACTTATCTGAGAATGTGGATATAGTAGCATTTCAATGTAATAATTATTAGTTTTTTTAAATGTACACTAGATAACTCTGAAATCAACTGAAGATCACTGTTTTTCAATACATATGTTAAGAGTAAGCAATCATAAATCAATGTTATAAAAATTGTTTTATATGAGTATATTTTTAGAACTCATCTTTTAATAAATGCATAAATAATCATATAATAATTTTTCCTAGATTAAAAAAATTACATTTTTTAAACCATTGTTATGAATTTTGTAATGCAATAAACTCTTGAGCCATAAGTAGAATAATGACAAAAAGGAAGCCTATTAAAGTAATGATTCTTCACTGAAATATTGAACACATAAAGTACAATTTAATCATTAGCTTTAATCACAACTCAGGTATTATAATTCAAAATATTTCACATTTATTATTTGGCAAAATATATTTATATATAAACATAGAAAATATGATATATACAACTTTAATATCACAATAATTTCTTTAACAAAATAGGACTTAATACTAATTATAGTTTTTTAGATATTTACTTTTTTAAATATAATTTGGTAATTATAACGTAATCGAGCATGGCCACTTGATGGCATTCTGGCTCGCCAAAACACTTAACAAATGCCATTTATGAGGCCTGACTTACAGGCTAAGAAAACATCTATGTTTATCTTAGCCATTGCAGGCCATTCTGATGACATACCACAGAAATAATATGGCCTATTTCTGCTTTGCGATAGTTACTGTTTCTACATACACTTATCTTTTGTGTACAGTTTGATATGTGTGTGTGTGTGTAGTTTGAGTAGTAACATTTTTACAATATAGGTTCCACAGTGTTTGTATTTATATTTAATTTAAGAAACCTGACTTTATAGTAATTTTCCAAATGGCCACACCCTTGTTTACAGAATGTGTAAAGTGTAAAAGCTTTCCAAGGGTACGTAACAACAAATTTGGCCGAGATCGCATGCGAAGTTTCGTTTCCACATGAAATACCACATTCTTCATAAAATGGCTGCCAAACGCATAACTTTCTCGCAGTTGCCGACAATAGAAGTCGAGTGTGTGTCATTTTTGCAACATCACAAAGTAATAGTGCAGTCTAAGTGATGTGAGTGCAAACAGCAGATGAATTTGTACAATTGTAAGCAAATATTCCAGTTGCGCTGTAAATCCACCTCCTGCCATCGAAGGTGTTCCATTTGCAACAGTAGTTGGTTTGAAGGCAGCAGAATATCCTTGTTGACATCTCTGCATGTTGTTTATTTCTGGAGATAAGAGCATATGACCATGAAAGATACCTGTTCAGAACTGGGTATTAGCCATAAAACAGTAATAGAGTGGACCACTGGTCTCAGAGAATTATGCCATGCAAGTCTATCTTCTAGACCCTGCTATCAAATCGGCGGTCCTGGTTCGATCGTTGAGGTGGACGAAACTGTTTAGTCGAAGGAAAAACCACCAGGGTAGGATGCTTCCTCAGCAGTGGGTCTTTGGTGGCATATGTCATGACACCAAAATGTTTCATCACTGCCATTCCATCATGCTCTGCTGCTACTCTTCTGGAGGCCCTGAAAGCAAATGTGAAGCCAGGATTGACCACTTCTCCGACTGTTGGAGGGGCTACAACAGTGTGAAGCTTAAGGCAGCAGGTTTTCATCACCTAACTGTGAACCACTGCTACCACTTTGTAGACCCAAAAACAGGTGCTCACACGCAGAACGTAGAATGACTTTGGGGTCTTCTGATATCTTGGAACCACAAGGAGCATGGAACTAGATGGCAATTACTTGACAACTACTTGTCAGAATTTGTGGTAATGGATGAATAAAGAGAAAGATATATTCCTCTCTATCCTGTCTGAAATGGTTATCCCTACAAGAGTGGATTGAATATGGACTGGAGGACATTGTGTTTTGTTTTGTTGTCAAATACCACTAATTTTGACTGTATATTTTTCTGCTGTCCAACAAAAAAAAGACATTTGATCAGTTGATGTATTTTTTTGCTTTGTTTTGTTTTTGGTTATTGTTTGTAAACAATATTGATTTGGGGGAGGTTTTTTTGGTTGAGACAAAATTGTGGGCCCAAAACCTTTCCATTTGATCCAAATTAATAAATAAAAATCAAGGGTGAAAAAAACACCTTTTATTGGTTTGAAAATTACACAGTTGTTTTGTTTTGTTTTGTTATGTAGAAAGCTATAGTTAAGTGAAGCATAAATATATCAAAAAGTGTCTTAATACAAGTTAGAAAAAACCAAAAACATATAAAAAATATGGTTAAAAGTTGTGTGTCAAAATTAAAAGTTATTGTTTTCGAAAGACATCGCAAAATAGACAAGAGTAGCTGCAATCAATAAATCAATCCCCCCCCCCCCCAAAAAAAAAGTTTAAATTTATGTTTAAAAAATAAAAAAGTTGTTGTTTTCTAAAGACAAAATTAAAATCAAACAACTTTTTTATAAAAAGGCAGGAAAAAAAAAGTTATAGCAATCAATCAATTAATAACAAAAAAGAGGAATGATGAAAAAAAACAGTCTGCAATTTAAAAATCGTGCGCCCTGAAAACCTACATTGGATTGTTTTTGACTGCAACAACGCCTTCAAGCGGCCATGCCCAACTATGTTATAATCACCTATAATTTTATCTAATTCATTTTTTTATTTAAAAAATTGATTTGTTTTAATTTTATAAAACTAAAAAAATATATAATTGTTACTTATCTGCTTTAGACAGATATTATGCTTCAATTGATCTCTGAAAATGACATTTAAAATGTAATACTTCTGATATTTTTGCATTCATTTTAACATTTTCATTTGTACCCCTGATGGAAATACAAAATTAAACTTATATTTTAATGGAAATCATATTTTGTCAGTGTTGTAATTCCTAGTTTATACATGCATTGAAAAATTTTTAAATTTTAGTTACATTTCTCATCAAGAGATGGCACTACTAAAAAATCAAAAATTTATATTCTATGTTTTTAATTTTTTTTATTTTAGCAGATACTATTTTTTTTTAATCAGATATCTTTAATTTACTTCGTTGATTTTTTATGCATTTTAACAAAAGGTGCATAAGTTAAATTTTTAAAAACTTTAATTACAATTAATATTAATAATTATTTATATTTAATAATCAAAATATCAATTACCGTGGAACCTTGTTATCTGCTACATTTTGTTTCAAGCTCCCTTAACATACATCATACACTATGAATAATAGCTTATGTTGTGTTGATCAATTTTAAATAGAATAGAATAAATATTGTTTATTGAAGTGCAAGGGTACAGTGCTTTTCAACGTATATATATATAAAGCATCTTTGATATATTTATATATATAATCTAAACCATTGTACAATTACAAATACCCAGTAACACACTCTGTTTTAAAAATCTATATCTCAATAATAGCGAACTTCAAAATGATACCATTTTGAAGTTCGCTATTATTGAGATATAGACTTTTAAAACAGAGAGCATTATTAGATATTTGTAATTGTATAATGTTTTAAATTTTTGTATGATTATTTCAGTTAGTGTTAATGGTGACTTTATTTTCGTATATATATATCAAAGATGCTTTATTATATGTATAGGGAGCATATATAAATTAAAATTATTAGTATAAATAATTTTTAAAAAATAAAAATAAATACAGTTATTAATAATAAATTTAAAAGACATATTTAATATATTTTGTTGCATATTCACTTTCCTTTTCTGAAAAAATAAAAATAGGAACAAAATCTTACTACACCATGTTTTTATTTTTTAAATAAAATAAGTAGTGACATGTCTGACTTTCTTCACAATTAAATTGCTTTAGATGATACTCTTTTTGTTAATTTTTTTTTCCTTATAGAAACATAATAGTAGACTTATTAAAAAATGACCTCCCTAATTATTGTGATGTTTTTAAAGTGTCAACTTTTTGTTTTAAAATTTTGTAAACCTATAGCATTACACTTAAAAAGGATTTTATTATGTAAAATTCTGCATAGCAGATTTAGAAATGATAAAAGAAAAAGAAAATGTATATGTTTCAACATAAATTGAAGAAATTTAATTAATAAATATGATCATGTACTGTGCTCCATGGAAAAAAAACTGCTTGCATACTGTAGAATATATTTACAATTTTTTAATATAATCTTATACAGTGCTCAAAGACAGAAAAATGACTTTCTCAAATATTGTAAAATTGTTAAATTTACAAATTTTAATGTTTTGTGCTAATTTACAATTTTGTGCATTTGTTTACATTTTTGTGTAATGATATAATGTAGTTTGTGGCTTCACTATATTTTATTTTCCTTTTTTGTTTACAGTTTCTAATATAGCTATTCATTACAATATTGATTAAAAATAGCAAATATTCAATTTTTATTAAAAATCTTTAAAATGTATAGTTTTATTATTGTATTTTTTATATTGGACTCTTTCCATCATCTAATATGTGTATTGGATGTCTTTTAAAAAAATTAACTTTATTTAAATATTCTAAATACATTCAACTGTTTGTAATAGCACATCAAACAGGTTAGTATATGCACAACGTTTCAAGAGGTATTGTTCTTCCCTCTTCTTCAGGTATTGCTGACCTGACCAGTGACAGTACTAGCATGGGATTTGAACTTGAACCTTTAGATTCTTGAGTATTGAATTTTAAGATAACACTCTAACCCTAATATCAGATGATGGTAATAATCTAATATAAAAATACAATACCATCATCACAAATCTTCAGGAAAACAATAGTTTTCTTACTTTCTAATTTTGAAAGATAATTATATTTTCTTTACCAAATACACTTAAAAATTATACACAAGTGTCTGCACTTAAAAATGTCTTTTTACACATGATATTTGTTTAACTGTAACTCATATATAATTAAGAATGGCAAAGTTGCAGGTGACCAAAAAAACTTTTCAAAAGAATGGATATAAAAAGGAGAAAAGATTAGAGATTAAATTTTCTTTTTCCTATTTTTTTTTTTTTACAAATAGAACAATTGTTATCTCTAAATTAGAAGACTTATGATTATTTATTAAACAAGCAACTAATAAAAATAATATTTAAATTTAAAAAAAAAAACATTTATGCCAAGAGAAAAAATGTTTTGGTATCATGATTTCCAATGATGGATATAAAATAATGACAGTTGGAAAAATAATAGATTTATTAAAAACAATATTTTAAGGCTATTATTTTGACATCAAAAAAAAAAAAAAAAACAGATAATGATAATAAAAAACAATAAATATATATATTGACTCAAGAGTTTCAAAACATTTTCTTAATAGGAACTGATCAACTTCATCTTTCAACCTTTCATTTGTATTTATGTGCTGCTACTTCATACCTCCAAAACTTATAAGTTAGTACCCATATTTTTAAATTTCAAGTATATGGCCAAAAACTAAAAATTATATTAATAGCTTCTTGACTTGTTTATTAAATCAAGTTTAATCAGTGGGTAAAATCTCATATATGTTTATAAAATGAAATTGATTTGAATATTTTCTTTATATTTTTGTACATAACAATATAAAATTACAAAATATTTAAACTTCTTGAATACAGTATTTAAAAACCTGAAATGTTAGTTAAAGCTATAGCATCAAGATGAAATCAGTTTTAATTTAATGAGCTTAATTTGCATAAAAGAAATAATTTCACAATTAGTACTAGTACTTTATTTAAAAAAGAATGGATTGGGATTCAACTGCATTTGTCCAATCATGATTAAATCATAGTAAGTACAATGGACCCAATAAACTATGTTGTATTTAATGCCAATTTCAATTGTATGCTATCCAAAGAAAAATATAAATAAACAAACAACAAAACCATTAAAATTCGTAAATTTTACATATTTCAGCAGCCACTGTTCTTTTTCTTAGCACCATATATGACTATGTTTAAAAAATATATAAAATTTGTTAAGTAAATGTTGCAATATGCCAGTAGCATTTTTCCCACTTGGAGCATCGTCCATGATTATATTTATTAATAAAATTTCTTTGATTTAGTTTGAAAGTACATATATTTTGTTCTTCCTTTATTATTCTTTTTGAATTTGATATAAAAAAATTTTGCATAATAAAATATTTTCTAAGAGTGATGCTAAAAGTTTTACAAAAAATTTTAACATACTAAAAGTTGATATTGACTTAAAAATATCAAACCAATTATCCTAATTTCTTGATAACAAGACCACTATTATGTTCCTATAAGAAAAAAAAAATACTGCAAAAAAAAACAACAACAAAAAAACAATATCCCGTTCAGAGCATATTTAATAGAAATGAAAGTCAGACATTTCATTATTTACTTTATTTTAAAAATAGAAATACAAGTTAGTTTTTTTTTTCTTATTCTTTTTATTTCAGTGAATGTATGAATAGATACAGATTCAGTAAAATATATATGAATGTGCCTCCTCAATTTATTATTAATAACTATATTATTATTTTTTAAATTTTTGGTTGTTTTCTCATCCTTGGTGTTCGCCTCAAGATGTCGCTATTTCTAGGTAAATTCCTAGAAATATACCGTTTCACCGGCCTTCACCCAACAAGAGGAAATTTTCTATGTTATAAACGCAGAAAAGTCCTCACGTTATGTTGGACGGAGGCGGCGACAGAACCCAACACAAATGAGACTTCTTTCTATGATAAAACACAGAAAGAGTTCCCGACGGCTGCCGGTTATGGCTTTTTTTTTTCTATGCTAAAAGCAAAGAGAAAGTAATGCCTTTATCGGCTGCTGTAGTAGTCGATTTTGTTCATCATTTTCTCGTAATAGTAGAATATCTATTTTCTCTGTAGTTTCGTATGAGAGTGTGTGTATTTGAAGCAGTCGTAGTTTTTTAAAATTTGATAAGACGTCTATTTTTTTTAATGTGTTGTAACTTACTTTACTGTTGTAAGTTTAGTAATAATGTCCTGAAGATTCCATTATGAAGGGGTAACCCTCAAAAATTGCTTTTAAGGGTGCGACACGGAAAAAAAAATTAAGGATTACACGAAAAGTACCGTTTTCACGAGAATTTGTCCGTGACCAGTTATTTTTGCTATACTGTATATATTACACACAAACAAAAACAACCCAGAGTCTAATTATTAGGAATTACTTGTCCAAAAAAGAAAATTAGTCTGGTATTATTATTATTTTTTTTTTTGTTACATTTATTATTTCAAAATAAGATTAGTTTTTATATCTACACACTAACAAAAACAAACCACTTCCTGATTAATTAGTCTTAAAAAAAAAAAAAAAGAAAGCAAATTCAACGGGGGTTTGGTTTTTTTCAATGGAGTATTTGAATTACAGTATTTATATATACACAAGATTTACCAAAAAAAAAGAAACCACTTTCTGATTAATTACTGTCAAAAGAAACGCAAATTAGTCGGCTATCATTTTTAAATTTAGTATTTCAATAACGGTATCCTTTTTATATAGACAGAGTTAACAAAAACAACCCACTTTCTGATTTATTACTGTCCCCTCCCCCCCCAAAAAAAAAAAGAAAACGGAAATTAGTCGGGTATCATTTTTCAATTGAATCTTTCAATGACGGTCCTTACTAATAAAAGTCGGGTATCAATTCTAAATTGTAGTATATAAATGACGTTACTTTTGATCTATTTAGAATTACGTATTGCTTTTTTAATAAAAATAATTGATTTTTACTCTAGACCAAAAATACCGTAACTTTAAAAAAAGACACACATAAAGTCCAACAAAAAAAATGAGAAAAAGCCCCATAACTTTAAAGACACACACACAAACTCAAAAACAATCTAAGATTAATAAACATTGACTTATTATGTCTTGCTTTTGAATCAAATGATTGATTTACTCTTGCAAAAAAAAGGTACCGTAACTTTAAAAAGACACACATAAAGTCCCCAAAAAAAATATTAGAAAAAGCCCTGTAACTTTAAAGACACACACACAAATTGAAAAACAAGATAAGACTAATAAACATTTACTTATTACGTCTTGCTTTTGAATAAAAGTATTGATTTACTCTTGCAAAAAAAAACCCGTAACTTTAAAAAGACACACATAAAATCCAAAAAAAAAAAAAGTTTGAAAAACATTGAAACTTTAAAAAGACACACACAAACTCAAAAAACAAGATAAGATTAATAAACATTTACAAAAATGAAAAAACTAACATCATATAATAGTATTAGTTAGTAGAATATTTTATTACAAATCTAAGAAATCAGATCTTTTTAGATCAAATCGATCATTTAGGTCAGGCCCCGGAATCGTTATATGTATATGTTTTCGATTAGCATCAACACTATCTCTAGGTGAACACCAAGGATGAGAATACAACCAAATTTTTTTTTAAATTTTGATATACACATTCTATACATACAAAAAAAGCATCTGTGTGATATATATGTGAATGTTGAAAAGTACTGTTCATTTGCAGGTCAATAAACAATACATATTCTATTCAATGTTTATCAAGAAAATATGAGCTATTATATAGTGTATATGTTTGAATATGAGGAAATTCTGTAACAAAATATAGTGTAGTTCATGGTCTGCTATAATATAAAAATTCCTTACACGAATGTCAAATGATGGAAACTCAAAAGTCCATATCTGCGGCTCATGTAAATTTAATCCCAAATAACAAACTATTCAATAATTTTTTATATAAAAATCAAATCTAATGATAAAAAATATTTTGTTATTAATTAGAAGTTTTCTTTTCCTAACGCATTGAATGTTTTTCACAGAGGCAAAACTCTCCATAAAGTAGTGCCACTCAGTGCAAGCCAGAGTAATCAATGGATGCAGGAAAGTTTGTGCATAAAATCCCTATCTAGAGCCTACTCATCCAATATCCCCAGACTAGTTTCTAACTTGTGGCTTTCATCAGTGAGGAGCCTTGGACTTGAGAGCACTGCACCTAGATCTTAGGATCTAATGCAACCCTCCAGTAGCCATCTTTTACTTTTTTAACTAACTATGAAGCTTTTGACTCTGGTTTGCACTAAGTGGCGCTACTGTATGTAAGCATAAAGAATGATGATCATGTGATGTTTGATGGCTTAGTACTGAATGTTATTAATCTTGCAATATATATATATATAGCTAGACTAGATTTTGTCAGTTAAGTATTGAGTAAAAATGTATGCATATTGTTATAGGAGAATGGTATTTCAACTTTTATTACACATCTAAATATATGTATATATGTGAGTATTGAATCACTAGATATCATTTTTAAAGGACAAAATCACATTTCTAGCTATTAAAAGTGTGGGAACATTCACAAGTAAAGAAAAAAAATACTAGTTAAATAATTACTTCAAACAATAGACCAACAGAAATGTAACGAGAAAAAAAACATGAAAGAAAAGTTTCTTTTTGGATAATTATATTTTTTTAATTTTTTTTAAAATATTTTAATTGCATGTACGTTCTTATTTTGTTTATTAATTAAGAAAATAACAACAACAATAATAATAATTTTCTAATTTCATTTCCCTGATTAATTTGAAAACCTAATGAATAATTCGTTCCACAGGTAATTAATTAATTACATTTTTAACTTTACACAGTAAAGAATATTATCAGTGAAGTAATTATTTGAACTTTAATCAACCGAGCACCTATGATTTAATTAATTAAACAAATAATTGCACTTTTTTTTAAAGTATAAAATTTACTTTATATCAAAATTGAAAAAAAATTATAAATAACTTTTAGATCAGCAAAGTTTTATAAAACTAAGTAATAGAATATGAGATGAATTTAAAAGTTGATTGGTTTGCAAAAAAAAATCATACCCTTTTAATGGCCACCATTTTTGTGACGTAACGGCGTGTGCAAAAATTGTAAGAAAATGCTTTATTTACTACCCCATGATAAAGTTGTGTACATACGAACAAAAGGTTATAAATTTCATTTTTGTCTGAGTAAAGTAAAAAAAATTCAATTTGGCCCAATTGAATAAAACTAATGGACTCAATCTGTAATTTGTGAAATCAAAAGTGATGTAAACTCTCAATCAATTAACCATACAATTATTTTTATGATGCAATAAGGAGAGATTTTATTTTCAGCAAATATTTGCTTTCATATTCATAACTCTTTATAATTTTAAAAAGCTCACATTAAAATGTTAATAGATATAAATTATTATGAGAAGTGGCAAGCATGATAAATCATTGACAATATATTTTGGATTTGAGTATTATCTCAACCAATACTTTTATTGGCAAATATATCCAATAAAAATGTGATATAAATCGGAAGGCAATATGTTGACTAAATTAATAATTCAAAGTATTTTGTTTACTACATAAACTTCAATAACAATATAGAAAAAAAAACAAAAGAGGTTTTTTTTAATAATTACCTCATTACAAAGAAAGGCCTTTTCAGCCAATACCTCATAGAGGAACAGTGAAGGAGACAACAATATGCATCAGGTTTGCCAATTATTGGGAGATGATGATTTGAGATGTTTTATTTGCTAAGAATATCTAGATATCCATTTATTAACTAATGTTGGATGATCAACAGTCACTCAGAAATAAGTATGGCCATTCCTATTCCAAGAGAAAAGGATAAAAAGACAAAACAAATAATAATACTATTACACTAGAGATGTGTTTTGTGATATCTGTATAAGCAATCTATAAACTACAAATATGATTGTGCTGATGTGATATTCTGTGATGCCGTGTTTTAACTTTTCTGCAGAAAACTTCTTTCTGAAATACTTCAACATCATGTGGAATTGTAACTCCGATGTATTCTATCTTCTGCCACATCTTCCCAATAAAAGGAATCAACCTTGTATTTTTGAGAAAATCTTGTGACCTATCTCTCTTATGGAAACTATAATCAACATTATCATAAAACACCCTTGTAGGGCTAGTTACCTTAAAAAACATCCAAGCCTCTTAAAAAGCATTTTTGGTTTATCTTTTTATCAAAAATAAATACTCATTTATTAACTAATGTTGGGTGATTAGTTGGACTAGTTATCAGTCAAATATCTGAAAAAAAAAAATTCTTAACTTCTCAAAAATAATTTCATTTGATTTTGATTCAAATCTTAATAGTTATATTAGGAGTATGAATAATACTGTACTATGAAACTTATAATAGAATATATTTATATTATATACATTAAATAATAATTTCATTAACATAAATTCATTAAATATAAAAATTTAATAAAATACTAAACAAATTATAACCTACCCTGAGTGCTAAAGCACGAAACCATGGTCAGGGGTTTGGGGAGGGATTCCTGACAGAGATATTTTAAGTGCTGATTCTGGCTAAGCATTTATTACAAAGCTTGTAGAGGAATTGGCAATCTTCATTGTTTATAACTTACAAGCTTAAGAGATAGGGTCATGTGATCTATGACTCTTATTTTGACAAATTATAACATGGTTTTACTTGCTTCAACATTTACATTAAAAGCAGTATTTTACCTGATATCCTCCATTTCAGAGCAATCTAGTACCAATTGATTACTGAATATTATAACAATGTACTTTAGATCAGAGTGAAAAGAATCAATTATTAATCCTAATATGAAAACTATGGTACTCACCAACTCCAAATCGTAAGCCAAAAAAGTTTCAAAATTTTACAGTATTAAATATTTAAAGGTGACATCACAAAAATAATATGATGAAAAAAGAAATGTATCATGTAAGAAACAATGATTATAGATCAAGTTTGTGTATAATAACTTGCAATCAGTAGTAGTATGTTGAGAACTGTTTAAACATATACCTGGTGACAATAAAAGCTGTCAGATATCTTGTCTTATATACAGATAGAATGATTCACTTAAAAATTAAACATTCCTGAATAAATTCTAAGCTAAGTAAAGCAAAATTAAATTTACTGTGTTCAATGAAACTGTTCAGCTTCACCTGCCATTTGGAGTTAAATGACTCATTCTTCTACAATGATCTATCTTTCTTGGTCTCTGGCATTAAAATCAAAAAATAGACATCCAATACAAGATAGGCGTCTAGTACTAGTATTCTTTCTTTATTGGATGTCATCTAACAACTAATAAGACTTCTTGAGGTCAAATGTCATTTAATAGCTAATAAGGTTTTTTAAGATTAATTAAGAACTATTATATCAGAGAATGATGTTGCAGTCATGTGATAAGCTCATTAAGTGAGTTGTAAGCAATCACATGACATTGAAACACCCAAGGAGTATTTACTCACTAATTGCATTTCAATTAATTTTAAAGCTTTTTTGCTCATGTTACTATGCTAAAGATGGGTTCCAGAACCTTTAGCTCTTAATTGGACATTACATTGCTGGTATACATTATTGTGATGGCGAAATTCTTTACTATCAACAATCCCAAGCTTTAAACTTTCTAATAAATTGACGTACTTGAAAATAAGATCAAAATAGCACAATTTCAACTAGTCATTCAGTTCTTTTTAATTTGAACTATTAGCTCGAATATTATATAAGTGAAAGATGGCTGTTTGATGCAAAAGTGTATTAATTCCAACTTTGAATCCTAAATAAAAGCAAAAGTTACTGTGCCATATGGTTTACATTGATTATCTATTGGGGTTTACAGATAATGGTTCTAGAATAGAGAAAGTTATTCTTGAAAGCATGTAAATAAGTATTTGAGACAATCATGTGATTCTGTTGTTGTATTAACATTTCTAGCCAGAGAACAGAAATCTTACAGTTAGTATAAAACTGATATCATTCAAACATATAGAAACTGACTTGAAATCAGATCTGCATAATTATTAAATCAAATTGGCTTGGGTTCAATACCTTAGAATTGTTTTTAAATTTTAGATTATCTTGAACAAAACAAAACAGTAAAAGGTGGGTGCTAATTTGGTGTGAACCAGTTTCAGATTTGAACTCAAAATATCTCATTGATAAAATAACCACCATAAATTGTTCTAAGCCTGTTTTAATAAATTGTTCTAGAGATGTAGATATTATAGCAATATAACATATGGTTTCCAAGAGGATTTAGAAAAGTGTTCTTTAATACCTTGTACAGGCTTAAACCTGCATTTATATATGTAATATATGTGGGATTCAAACTCAGACTTTCATTCAATTAGTTGAATGTTATTTATTTCTGGAAAGTCATGACTGGAATTGGAATACAACAGAAAGCTACAAATTAGCAAGATATTGAAATTCTTTTAAAATAAAAATTTACTACAAAAAAATTTAAAACACAGCATTACAAGAGTTCAAATAAAGATTAAAAGATTAGCATGAGATAAGTGCATCTTTAACCATTTACTTTATCTCTCTATCTTATCTTTTTTTCCCTTCAGGAATTAGAATGGCCGCATGCTTATGAGGGAAAATCAATGATGATAATTAATATACAAAATACAGCATATGTAAAATTAATGATTAAGGAAGATAACATAATACTTATATGTTAGTTATTTACATGAATTCAAGTTTAAATGACAAAAAAAATACAAACAGAAAACCTAACACACACATAAATATAATGCATTTTATATAATAACATACAAAAAAGATTAATATTTATTAAGAAGTATATGAGGATTCCATTTTTTCATAACTTTTTACAATAGTTTTACAGAAATTTTTTTGTGGAATGAAAGAAGCTAAGGGAATAAAAACAAATAGAGATTATTTAAATTATCTATATTTTTCAGGTGATGTGGTTGTTTATTAAATATCAGATGAAAGCACCAAAGGAAGATTTAAAAGTAAATGCTTAACCGATAGTGTTCAAGACTTTTCAAAAAATAAAAAATAATACAGATTGATAAAAATGGATTAAAATAAATTAACAAATACTTTATTTAGATTAAATGTAGATGGAGGCATAATGGCTAAAATTGATTATAGAAATGAAGTTTGGTGGAGTGCTTTTGGTAAAAATGACTTAATATTAAAAGAAAATATGTCCATGTATTTGAAAAGGAAAGATTTAAATAAATGTGTTTACCCAATGTTTGCATATGGATATGAGATGTAGGCAGTTAATAGAAGAGTAATACAAAGAACTTTAAATAAGATAGCAAATTATAGAGATGTGTTGGGAGGAACAAGAAAAAATTGAGAACTTTCAAGTGAGAGAGCAATGAGGTAGCATTGATATTAATGAAATAATTAAAAGCCGGAAATGAATTGAACATGTTTCTAGAAGAGATGACAATAGCTAAGGTCTTAATCTTGATCTCAAAAGATTGTAAAAGATATAGAAGAAGACCGCGTGAAATGACTGATATAAGGACGTTTGATAAAATAATATGAAGATATGGAATGAAATGACGGGATTAAATATGAGAATTGTGCAGCTGAATCGATAATGGTTGAAAATGATAATTGGATAATATATATATGTATAAATTCATGACAGAAATATATATAGTATATACAATTTTAGGTCATCCAAAAAAGACCCATTAAGAAAATTAATCATTTACAACATAATCAAATGATGATAGTCTTAAATCTAATGTTCTAATTTATCATGTGCGGAGTTTTAACAATTTTATATATAATACTTTAAATTATTTATATGATTTCCATAATAGAAATAACATCTTACTAAAACCAGAACTCATCATTATCTATTTAATTATGCAAGAACTATTTTGTTTAGCATTAATAGAAACAGTAATAAATTAACTAAGAAAATGTGTCATTAAAAAGTAACACGAAAGATGCAAAATTAATAAAAATACTAAAATATTAATATAAACGGATTGCATGCATTTAAAAAAAAAAAAAAAAAGATAATGGGGAGGAAAAATGTTTGATTCATCTAATTCAAATGCAAATAATCCATCTTTTAAACGTAATAAATTAGCAATCTTTTTAGTTTTTTTTTTCTCTACTGAAATCAATGCTTAAATTGTCAGAATTTGATAAATTAAATTATACTTAATTACTAAATCATTAGTCGACAAAATTTATAGTTAATCTAACAACCATTAATTTGCCAAAATAAATACAAAAGATTAAAGTAAATTAGAAATATGTCAAGTAGTAACTGATTACATCTGACAATCACTAAATGTTTTTTCTTGATTGCAATATCTTGTTGTTTAAATACCTGTAGTGTCTGAAAATGCTGCAATATATTAAAATTATAAATCACATGACACTATACAGTTTTGTGATATGGAAAAATGGCAGACACAGGAGTTCAAGATCCATCAATTGCGGTCTAAATCGATCATTCCCGGTGCTCAGACTTTCTTATAAACTTCCAAGGATACCTACGTGAATTAAGTTATACTGTGATTGACTATTGTGTTGTGATCAATTAAAAGTGGCATTTATATTATGGTAATTGCAGGAGTTATCAGATGAAAGTAGGACTAAAGATAAATGTTAAAAAGACTAAAGTAATGTTTAATCGATTTGCTCAAAATATGAAAATAAAGATTGATTATGATGAATTAGAAGAAGTTAACAGTTACAAATACCTTGGTCAGATTATTAATACAGATGGAAACATAATGGAAGAAATTAATCATAGAATTAAACTTGGTTGGAGTGCTTTTGGTAGAAATAACTTGATACTAAAAGGAAATATGCCTATGTGTTTGAAAAGGAAGGTTTTTAACAAATGTGTTTTACCAGTTCTTACTTATGGATCTGAGACTTGGACACTTAATAGAAGAGGAATACAGAGACTTCAGACCACTCAAAGAAGTATGGAGAGATGCATGTTGGGAGAGTAACAAGAAGAGATCGAAAATGCAATGTATGGGTAAGAGAACAAACAGGTGTTACTGATCTTGAAAAAAATTAAAAGACTGAAGTGGAGTTGGGCTGGACATTTTGCTAGAAGAGATGATAATAGATGGACAATTGAAATTTTAAACTGGATTCCAAGAGATTGTAAAAGACCCAGAAAGAGACCACATGTGAGATGGATGGATGAAATAAGAAAGTTTGCAGGGGTGATGTGGAGAAGAGAAGCTAAAGATCAGAAAAGATGGATTGAACTTGGAGAGACCTTCATCCTGCAGTGGATTGATAATGGTTGATGATGATGAATTAGAGAGTAGATTACAGGAGTGCCAAAGCACAAAACCATGGTCAGGGATGAAATAAGAAAGTTTGCAGGGGTGATGTGGAGAAGAGAAGCTAAAGATCGGAAAAGATGGATTGAACTTGGAGAGACCTTCATCCTGCAGTGGATTGATAATGGTTGATGATGACGATGAATTAGAGAGTAGATTACAGGAGTGCCAAAGAATGAAACCATGGTCAGGGTTGGGGGGGTGGTTCCTGCCAGGGATATTTTAAATGCTTTCTCTGGCTAAGCATTTATCACAAAACTTGTTGAGGAATTGGCAATCCTCATTGTTTATAACTTACAAGCTTAAGAGAATAAAGTCATGTGATCTATGACTCTTATTTTGACTATTTATTCAAAGAGTTTCAAAAGCGACTAAACCCCAATCTGTGGATCTTGTTTCCTATAATCTATCATTTCACTAAACATATAGGACACAAAAACAGGATATAGCTTTGTTGCTTATTAGTTCGTATACAATTCAAACACCAGAATCGATCCTGGGATCTCCTGATCCCAAGTCGACTCTCTACCAACTATGCCAAACCATGCTGAGAATAATTACTATCAAGCTTCTAAGATGTTCAATACTCACTCAGACTTTTTGCATTGTCTTATTTTAAATAAAATAATAAATTATATAGTTGTATTTTACGGCTTTGAAGAAGACTATAGAACAGTCTAAATTGTCAGAAATATCTCAATAATCGTCATCATCACCACCATCATCATTATTATTAGAAGGTGAAACAGAAAATGAGTAACTGTTTTAAGACTTTAAATGTTGTGTTAATTTTAATACTTTGGTAATAATGATTTATATTAGGAATTAATAATAATGTTTGTGTCTATCCATTGTCTTCTTTTCCCCCCAAATAATTTATCATAATTACATTAGCAGTTATGATATTCTAACATATAGTTTTAAATTTAATTGTCCAGGCTGATCATGTTATCTTTTAATCATCAGTTTTCTTTATTTCTTTGCCATTGGTGCAATTGCTGTGTAGGTCTTTGGGATATATTTTATTTGATATGGTTTCATTTGGAATTGCCAGACTTTAGCCTTTTATTCTTCTCTTTCCCCTTTTAGGAACATCTTACCATTGGTTGGGGGCATGGTGTGTCTAAATTCAACATGTCCCATGTTATAGAAAAAATGATCTCAGGGGTTATCAGTTTATCTCTTATTTTGTCTGTTTTAATTTTTTCCACATGAAGGCACTAGAATCAAATTTATCAAGATTAAGCACTAGCTTACATCTAGTAAGCCATATCAAATTTATCTAAAATTAGTGTCAGTCTAATTTCTGGGTATGATCCCTTTCTGATACTGTCTTTCAGATTAGATAATTTAGCTTTATCTACCTTGATCCAACTCATTAATGTTTTTTGAGCTGCCTTAACTGAACACATCCAAACCTGAAATGGTTTATGGTTTCATCTTCTCTTTTACAAATTGTGAAGAATTCATAAATACCCTCTTTTCTTAACCAAAAACTCATTGGTAGGTAATGTATTGACATTGATTTTTATTAGATTATCCAGATATTTGGATTCCAAGCACCATCTTTTCAATTCTTTATTAATTTATCATTCAAGAGGCCTAGACTCGAGAGGTGACCTTTTAATTCAGAGAACTTCATACTGAAGGCCTTCCAGTATATTAACTTGTTTTGGAATGTGTCTTTATCAATTGTTATTCATTTTGTGAGGTCATTTAATTGAATATCCAACCAGTTTCTTTTCCGTGTTGGTGGTGGTCGGTCCATTGGAATAACGAGTTTAGGGATTTCTTCATTCTCTTGATTAATTTTTAATTTATGGAAAAAATTATAAGACTTTCAGAACCATAAGGTAGATATGTCATGAAGACCCATTTTATAATGGTCCTGGGCTGTTGCATCCACCTGTAGCATATTGCTACTGCGTTCTTTCTCCAGAACAATCCAGAACATCATAAACCCATCCTTTAGCAAATTATATAATACTCTGATAAATCAATGTTCATGATAATTATCTCTGCCCATTTTAGTTTATTGTTGTTTTCTTGTATTTATATAATGTTTACAGTAATTCCCTGTAAGTGTTAAAAAACTTTTTCCTTTTATTTCCTTCATCATAAACTGAGATGCCACAGTATATATACATCATAACAATTTATATATAAATTTTCTAGCTGTGTTACCTAAATTGCAAGTTTTTATATGTAAAAAAATGCAATAACTTTTCATCTGACTACTAAGATTTTAATTAGACAGTAATCAGATATTTCAAAAAATAAGAGCAAATCTTAACAGAAATGGAGTGAATGTAATTTAGGTGGCATAGCTAGATAATTTTGTATAAAAGTTGCTGTGATATTTGTTTATATACTTTTAGTTTAATGAGAAGCATTTCAATTCTATATATAATTTCTTGGCCTAGCAAAGTTACAAGGAAAATTAATTTTGTCATGATTTAATAAATCTTCACATGATCACTATCTCATACTAGCACATAATTGTTATTAAACAATTCAAAACAAAGCAAAACTCTCCATATAGTAGTGTCATCTTGTGCTAACAAGAGCAATCAATGGATGCCAGAAGGCTTGTGCATAAAATCCCTATCTAGTGCCTACTCATCCAATATCTCCATTATCCCCAGACTAGTTTCTGGCTTGTGGCCTTTGTCAGTGAGGAGCCTTGGATCTGAGAGCACTGCACCTAGTTTTGTAGTTAAGTAGAGTTAAAAGGTGGCTGCTGGAGGGTTGCATTAGATCCTAAGATCTAGGTGCAGTGCTCTCAGATCCAAGGCTCCTCACTGACGAAGGTCACAAGCCAGAAACTAGTCTGGGGATATTGGATGAGTAGGCACTAGATAGGGATTTTATGCACAAGCCTTCTGGCATAAATTGATTGCTCTTGTTAGCACAAGATGCACTACTGCATGGAGAGTTTTGCTTTGTTTTGAACTGTTTAATAAAAATTATGTGCTAGTATAAGATAGTGAAGATTATTAAATCATGACAAAATTAATAGATCTTAGGATCTAATGCAATCCTCCAGCAGCCACCTTTTAACTCAACTACAAAAGTAGGTGCAGTGCTCTCAGATCCAAGGTTCCTCACTGACAAAGGCCACAATCCAGAAACTAGTCTGGGGATAATGGATGAGTAAGGCACTAGATAGGGATTTTATGCACAAGCTTCTGGCATAAATTGATTGCTCTTGTTAGCACAAGATGGCACTACTGCATGGAGAGTTTTGCTTTGTTTTGAATTGTTTAATAACAATTATGTGCTAGTATGAGATAGTGATCATGTGATGTTTAGTGGTTTAACACCAATCCTGCCTAATAGGATAGTGGTGGCTATGGTTGTTAAAGAGCCAAAGACACCAACATGTATGGGTGCTGAATTGAGTTCAGACCCATATGACTATATAAGCTATTGAGCCTGGATTGAAAATATTAGTGTGTTTTCAATTTCATTCTCATAGTTTTGTAGTTAAGTAGAGTTATTCTCATAGTTTTGTAGTTAAGTAGAGTTAAAAGGTGGCTGCTAGAGGGTTGCATTAGATCCTAAGATCTAGGTACAGTGCTATCAGATCCAAGGCTCCTCACTGACAAAGGCCACAAGCCAGAAACTAGTCTTGGGATATTGGATGAGTAGGCACTAGATAGGGATTTTATGCACAAGCCTTCTGGCATCCATTGATTGCTCTTGTTAGCACAAGATGGCACTACTGTATGGAGAGTTTTGCTTTGTTTTGAATTGTTTAATTTAATAATCTTATTGATAAATACTATATTTTAGATGAATCTGGGTTCACTAGCTGAAAGCATACACAGCTACAATTAACAAAATTAAAATATGGAATAAACCTTTACTTAGATAACATTTAAAATATTTAAGCAACCTAATTACAATAGGATAAGAAAAAGAAGAATAACCTGAATATATCAATGTTATTAATAATTATTTATTCGATTAAAGAATGTTCTTTTATTAATAACCTACATTTAAGCTTTGTTAGAAATTAAAGATTGCAATCTCTATCACATATCAAACACAATAAAAACATCAGAAAAATTCAAATGAGTTCCAAGATACACTTTTTCTTTCTATCACCTCCAGTTAATCTGGGTTATCATATTACTCTCAAATATCTTCATAATCATCATTATTTATTATATTTTTGTCACCATTTAATTTAAAATCCATATCTGGTTATTTATAACCTAATGAATGATATTGATATCCTTAATTAAAAATATAGTTATTCTTAAGGTTATAAAACCATTAAAACATCACATGATCATCATTTTCTATGCTCACACAAGCTGTTAAAACAGTAGCAAACTGCATACAGTAGTGCACCCAGTGCAAGCTTCAGTATTCTCAAAGTTGTGCAGTAAAGGGGAATTTTATATTGTGACAAAACCTGAAAGAATTAGGATATCCTATGCTGGTTCATTAGAAGTGCATCGTGGAAATTACTTGCATTTTTCTGATGTCTTTATTCATTTGTTTTAAATATTGTATTCAATAAAACTTTCAATATAAAATATTAGTTTTAACAAGGCTTTAAACCTTAGCAATGAGCGTCTGAAGAAATCGTCACTAGGGACCTCTGTAGGTCTTTAAAACACATGCTTACGCTATGAAGAGGTCCCTAGTGACGATTTTTTCAGACGCTCATTGCTAAGGTTTACAGCCTTGTTAAAACTATTACTGAAATAATAGTGAGCATTTAATAAATTTATAATTACAATATAAAATATTCTAACTGCACTTTTCTATTGCTTAAGAAAATGACAAAACTTTATAAACTAACACCATTGATTTTCTTGCCCTGCAGAGTGGTTGAATGACAGATCTGGAGATCCAGATCCATGGATTGCAGCCTAACTCTTATCATTCCTCAAACTTCTTATGAACCCAGAGCAGTAAACTATTCACTTATATTATAATTGATCTCCTTTGTTTGTGTTTTTCAAAAAAATGTAAAAATTTTTTAAATTATATTATCTCTACATCAACATCTTTTTTTTAAAAAATTTTGCCATGATTCTAATAAATATAAAGTAACTTTTAAATAATCTAGAAGTGATTTGTCTTGCAATGCAATGACCACTTTAGAACCTCCTTAAAGGGAAGCAGCAAAGGAGAAGGCAATACTTATCAGGTTGACTAGTAAAAATTTGATTTTCCTCCCTAAATAAAAATGGCTAGATGTCTACATACTGGTCAGTAATTGGATGATTAATTAGATTGATTATGAGATAATTATCCAGAAAAAAGTAGTTTTTTAGAATCTGAAAACATTTTCAAGTTTATTCAGATTTAAACTCAAGGTCATAGTATAGAAGGCAAATATAGTAATTGCTAACAATGTTGCAAGACTATTCCTTTGTTCTTAATATAAGTAATCAAAGTGTGTTACATTATTTACACACACATTAATATCCAGCGACAAAGAGTAATGAATCATAACACTTAATAATACACTTTTTGTTATGACTTAGATGAATAGTAATGGCACACTATTACTGCCACAATCAAGTATTCTTTTTTTTTATATTTTACATCAATGTTCATAATTTATATTCTCACAATTATCGGAAACAATAGGCTTAATGCTAATAGAGTGAAACACTTTCTTCAACAATTTTATCTAGATTTCCAATCTCCAGTTTAAAACTAATTAATACCCATTAATTAATACTAATTAATGCCATACCCATTTGTTTGTTTTTTGTCTAATACCAAAAATTAGAGTTTTTATTTTCTGATCATATTTCACTTCACATATATGATCAAATGAGCTATGATTTCATTTCATAAAACTTTCTGGTTAACTTTTTTAAATACAATTCCTTATTGGAATTTTTTTTGCAACTATTCAATTCTCAAATTTTGTTACATCTTCTTTCAAATGGCAAAATTCTTCTCAATAAATGTTTCACATCCATTTAATATATTAATAAATATGCATGTGTCTAATATATCTAATTTCATTTATAGCATTGATGGGATTTTTCTTTCAAATCATGCCCATGAGTGTTTATAATAACAAGTCACTTATTTTTTTACATTGTACAATATATGATAGAACAAAAGCAGCAATACACTCTAGTGCTACCTATGAGTAATCAATAATTACTAAGTGATTTAAATGCACTACCATTTAATAATTACTGCTTACTCAATCTTTTTATAGATGACACTAGTGGAGAATTGTTGATTTCTCAAGGTATTGACAATTTTATTTTCATTTGATAGTCAAGGTATTGAATGATATATATATATATTGTAACGAGCACAGATGTTCGTTACATTGTTGTTTTTTGTTATTTATTAAACATGAAAGTAAATTAAAAAGTTCGCATTTAAAAATTTTCTTTTAGAATTAAAAATTGAAATTAAATATCATCTTAAACTCTTATATATTAAATCGCACAGATAATGAAAAATTATTAAAATAAAACTTTATTAAAGAAAAAGTATTTTAAAACTAAATTTTAAAAAGATTTGGAAATAAAATTATATCTTTAAATTTATCTTTAAATATATCTTTGATTTGGAAAACAGGTTAATTAATCAGAAATGGAAATGATAAATTTAATTAGTCAAATGTAAACCAGCCTTGGGCATTTAAATGTAAAAACATAGGTCAGATAGGAAAACAATAGAAACTTTTAGCAAATGAAATAAATCCATTGGGAAATCGGACCTCAACGAAAAGGATCATCACATCGATGACGTAATGTTAAGTCAATCCTTCGAATACGTATAAAAGGAAAATTTGGAAATTATTAATTAGTGACTAGTTATTGATGATTATTACGATGTAACAGCTAGGTGTTAGTGCTGAGGGGATTGAAAAAGACGCACAGCTTCAATCCCTTCAGTTCTGCTAAGAAAGGAAGAAAAATGAACCATCGTTTCTACATTGAGGACCAACTACACTAAAAAAAAATCTCCAGATGGATAAATAAATCGGCCAACAGGATACCAATTTTCAGACGATGTGGGAATTCACGTTCAAACGGCAAGGAATATATGAAGATGAACTATTTAAATAACCGTAAGAACTTTAAAATTTATGAACAGTAAATTAAAAACTTTCCAGATTTAAATGATTGCAATATTATTCTATCTGACCAACATTATTTATTAATTAGTTATAATTTTATTTAATGTATTTATTTTGTAAAATCATTTCCATTTATTTATTTTTTGTTCTTTAAGTTTTATTATGATTTTTGTTTTCCGTTAAATTAATTATAAAAATGTTAAACTTAAGTCGGGCGTGAATGGCTGTATAGATTTGTAAAGTTATATTAGGGGAGGGTAATCTTAGGTTATTTATGTCGTTGTTAGATTGGGTCAATGGATTGGATATATTGATGTAGTTAGTAGATGTAATCGGAGATTCGCTACTGGCAGAATCGTTTATATATACGCCGCACTCACCCGTTTGCCTATGGAAGGAATTATAAGACGGAGAACGCAGTTCTTCCTTTCTATGGAGTTTTTTTTATATTGTTCTTCTCATTAGATAGATGTAATATTCCTATCTGATTGAGAGTCAATGTCTTTTCTTAATTCTTTTGGTGCTGCCGTATTTCGTATTACATTGAATACATCGATATATCAGATGGATTGAATCCAGTTTGACTGCGAATTTTAGCCTAAGGTTAAATAGGGATAGAATATTTTAATTTCAATGCAAATCTATGTAGTGTTCATACTCGATTCTAAATAAAAATGCATTAAATTTAAGTTGTTTATAGACGCTTGCATGGATTGTTTATCAGTTAAGTATGTTTTGGGTTTTCATATTTGATCAAAATATATAGACATTCGATAAATAATGATACCTTACGGTGAGTATCTAAAATGTATTTATTCGGATGTCTTTTAAGTTATTGGTGACAATGCAAGTATCTTATGGTGAATACTATTGGGTTACATATAAATTTCCCTCCGCAATTGTCAGTAATCAATAATTTTATATTTTGATTGCTTATGTTTACTTTGGAATGTTTTTAACCGTGTAATCTATGTAACCGATCTATAGCAACTTATTATAACAAGCTTTTATAATCCCATCTGTGCGAACTTAATTAAAATTAGAATGTAATAGTAATTAAAGGTAAATTAAAGTCAAAAATCAAAGTTAAAAAATAATGTTAAATGTTAAAATGTAAAAGTAATACTAAAATAGTTTTAAATCTTATATATATGTGCATAAATAAATGTTTGTATGCTAATTACTGGCAGTGGCTTATTTTATTTATTTTTTAATGTTGAAATATAATTAGATGAGATATTATATTATTTAATCTCTGCTATTCCACTGAGCTAGTGACATGGGCTAACGACCAGAATCAAAATAAAAAAAAAAAAATTATTTTTTTTTTGACTGACGTATCTGCCTACTTTATAAATTTTTCTAGGTTCAAATGCCAAGATGGCGCCCCGTAGTGCAGATTACATGAAGTCGCCTACTCCGGATCGTTACAATATATATATATATATGAGTTTCTATATTATCCAAGTAATTTTTCTTTTTTCCTATCATCGTTTTAAACATGCTTATGCATAATAAATATATTTTTGCTTTCTTGTTTAATATCTCATATGTTGATTTTACAATTTTTCAGTGATTACTACATCATCAATCTGGACATTATGAATTATTTATTTTCTTTCTTTCTTATTTGTTCTTTTCTTTGATATTGTCAGTGCTTTTTTTGGAGATGTTTCATGAATACATTTGGGGACATTGAACCTTTTCATCTTACACCTTTCTCAATTGTAAATTAACATCAATGTCTTTACACATTTATTCAGTTATTTTTGAGTTAACAAATATTCTTTAGAAAATTTAATTTATTATCAACACCATATGCTTCTGAAAATATTGGACATAGATATAAGCATTTTTCCTTCTTTCTCTGCAATGAGGTAAATTGACAATATATGTCACACAGTACTTATATATTTTCTATATTCAGTTTGTTCATCTGTCATGTTACTCTATCTGGGTTTTTTATCTTACATTTAAGATGTTTGCAAAGTTTTTGATGAAGTTCTAATTGTAAGAATATTTTTATTGTTTTCATACTTTCCTTTTTATAAATTGATACTAATAAAGATGTATTTAGGTATTGTCTTTCCATGATATATTATACAGATTTTACACCATTTCAAGAAATAATATTATTTTTCAATTGATTAATTGGTATTATAATGTCTTCCAATAAAATATTAAATATTATATTCATTATTATAAGACAGTTATGAAATGCCAATTACTTCTTTTGATAATTATACATTTTCATTGAAATTTGCTTTATATAATCCAGTACTATAATCAATGTTTTAAAATTTCATAGTTGTTAGTGAATATTATTCATGTTCAATCTTATATTGTGTCTTTTTCTGCATTATATATATATCAAAATAGTTTTCAATGTGATTGCTTTATTTCATTACACCTTGTCTTAAACTGCTATTCTATAAATTCTAAATTGTCCTTTCTAATTTTTGCTGTTTGCTTTTAAAATTTCATAGTTGTTAGTGAATATTATTCATGTTCAATCTTATATTGTGTCTTTTTCTGCATTATATATATCAAAATAGTTTTCAATGTGATTGCTTTATTTCATTACACCTTGTCTTAAACTGCTATTCTATAAATTCTAAATTGTCCTTTCTAATTTTTGCTGTTTGCTTTTCCTACTTAAGATTCAATGTTAATCTTTCAAATTTTTTTTTCATATGAAATAACTTTTATTACAAATTTCTCCAATATTTTGTTGGGATTTTTCAACCATGAATCTAATTATTTTTGTCTGTATTTTTTATTTTCCACTTAAACACCAACATTTTGCCATTATTTCTATTAACTTGTCCAATGTCTTTACTTCTTAAAATAATTTTCATTTAATTTCTTAAACTTAATTTTGATATTTGAAGCCATAATTTGAATGTATCTTTGATTCCTGAAAAGAGAAGCATTGCTGTATTTTATGGCAAATATTCTTTATTTATTATTATATATAGGGTATATGAGCACAGACTTTCACATGACCCACCACTCTCCACTCTATCTCATAACACTGATACACCTGAACACATATAAGTCGAAAAGATAAATAATCAACAATGTACATATTTCATGCTAAACCAGCAATCATCAGTTGGTCCAGATTATCATCTCCACACACATATGCAATAGGTGCTCAGTTATATATTAAGATAGCCAATCTTCATACTTTAATGGACAGGTTTCAATCCACTCCACACTCCAACTCTTCAACTGTCCATCCAATTGAAAATCTAATAATGGAATACTCAAAGGCCATCCTGAGGCCGAGATTCTCATCAACCCATGTTGACCTAAAGTCAATCTGACCCCTCATGTACAGGACATAATCCATTTAATATATATACAAGGGATGGGCAGACATCTCTATTATGTAATAACTGAAATACAGTGTGGCCTTTGAGCGTTCCATCATCAGATTTTCAATTGGATGGATGGTCGGAGTGAATTGAAGCCTGTCCATTAAAGTATGAAGATTGGCTATCTTAATATATAACTGAGTACTTATTGCATATATGTGTGGAGATGATAATCTGAACCAACTGATGATTGCTGGCTTAGCATGAAATACGTATATTGGTGTTTATTTATCTTTTCGACATATATGTGTTCAGGTGTATTAGGGCTATGAGATAGAGTGGAGAATGGTGGGTCATGTGAAAGTCTATGCTCATATACCCTATATATTACATATATTGATACAGGTATATAATAAGCCTGTATTTCAGTTATTACATAGTAGAGATGTCTGCCCATCCCTTGTATATGTATTAAATGGATTATGTCCTGTACATGAGGGGTCAAATTGACTTTAGGTCAACATGGGTGTGATAAGAATCTCAGCCTCAGGGTGACCTTTGAGTTTTCCATCATCAGATTTTCAATTGAATGAACGGTTGAAGAGTTGGAGTGGATTGAAGCCTGTCCATTAAAGTATGAAGATTGGCTATCTTAATATATAACTGAGCACCTATTGCATATATGTGTGGAGATGATAATCTAGACCAAATGATGATTGTTGGTTTAGCATGAAATGCATAGGTGATTATTTATCTTTTTGACATATATGTGTTCAGGTGTATCAGTGTTATGAGATAGAGTGGAGAGTGGTGGGTCATGTGAAAGTCTATGCTCATATACCCTATATATTACATATATTGATACAGGTATATAATAAGCCTGTATTTCAGTTTATTTATTATTATAACGTTTTCTCCTGGAATCATGTTACAAATCATCATATTGGATTTTAAATCTTTAATCATGTGAATTTTTTTTCCAAATCAATATTAGCACATAACTTGTTCCCTTCATTATCTTTCAAGTTTTAGCATTCCAATTCTCTCTAGTAATAGTATCAATGAAAATTAATTTCAGAACCTTGTAAAAATGGTCTATCCTGTGTTAGTCATTCTGTAGATTGTCAGACTTAGCTAAAAATTTCAGAATTGATTCTCAGCTGAGTAAAATAAATGACAAAAAAACCTAGTTGTTTAACTGATTGCTCAATCATCCATGAGAGAAATCAAACTTCAAATGATCTTCCAAGCAACTAACCATGAATTTATTTACTTTTATTAATCCTTATTACTTTTTTTGCAGCGGATTCTAAAATTGTTTCTGAATAAAACTTAAAGCAATTCATTGCCCTTCTCAAATGATGATGATAACAGAGATCACTTGAACAGAAACATGTCAACAGTTTTTAAAAATTCTTCTATATTTTGTTCATTCTATTGCTCTCAAATATAAAATAAAACTTTTTTTATTTATACTAAGATTACCTATTTTCATTGTAATCAATTTTCTGCCATGGGTATATATTCATGATTCATTTTCAGAAGTTAACAATCTAGTTGTTAAGACCTCATATGAGATCAGTTCTACTTCCTGTAATTTATAACATTTGTAGTCATCTGTGATTAAAAGCAAAAAAAATGTCTATCAGCTTCACATCTATAGAGGCATAATACCTTCTCCGCCAGTAATGAAAGACATCATATTACAAATGAACATTTTGCATCAATACCTACCTAACCTAGACTAACATTGATTACCTACCTAACCTAGATTAACATTGATCTTTATCCTCTGCTTAAAAAAATATTTAAATATATCTTACTGATCACTATTCAATGGGTAGCTAGTTTAACTATAGAATAGCCATCCAAAAGAAAAAAAATGTAAGCCCATTGTTCTAGGTTCACCCAAACAGATTAAATCCCTGGTTGTGGGGTGGCAGGAAGTGTACATTATAAGACCCTTATGATTGCTAAATGGCACTTCTTTATTCCAAGGTATTTTCAAATCTTGCAAGAGATAGAAGTTGAATTTTGTTATTAATGATATACACAGATTATTAAAACAGGCAAAACTCTCCATACAGTAATGCCACTCAGTACAAACCAGAGTAATCAATGGATGCCAGAAGGGATGTGCATAAAATCCCTATCTGCTGCCTACTCATCCAATATCCCCTGAATAGTTCCTAGCTTGTGGCTTTCATCAGTGAGGAGCTTTGGATATGAGAGAACTGCACCTAGATCACTGACAAAGCTAGAAATTAGTCTAGGGATATTGGATGAGTAGGCACTAGATAGGATTTTATGCACATGCCTTCTGGCATCAATTGATTACTTTGGCTTCCACTGAAAGACACTATTCTTAGAGTTTTGCCTGTTTTAATAAGTTATGAGCAAGCATAAGAAATCATGATCATGTGATATAGACAGAACTTTTTATAATGTTTTGATTTCAAATCAAAAGATGTTATAAAAGTTAACTATACCTGACAATTAGAAGAATATTAAAATTATAAAAGATATTTTAAAACATATTAAGACAATTATACCTCATATTATGATGATGACAAATAATATATAAAATTGTGCTACGTAAAGAGTTTTTTTACATTTTATAATATTAACTAGAAAAAACTAAAGCGTCAGTAATTTTAGATGATTTTTGTGACGTTAAAAGAAAGTTTTTTTTTCTTCTCATGTGTCATTGTAACAGCAGGGAAGCGAACCCGCTAACCCGGGACAAATGCTTGACTAACAGTTTTAACCTATTTTTTCCTTTTTAATTTAATCATAGTTGTTTATGAAAAACACTTTATTTTTTTCAACATAAGATAATTAATTCTTAATATATATATATCTTTTCAACGTGTGTATGATCAGGTGGGTCAACAGTATGAGATGGCATGGAGAGCTGAGGGTCATGTGAAAGTCCGAGTTCGAATCACTTATATATTACATTACATATGTGCAGGTATGTGTAGCCTGTACAGTGTATTAATTTATATATATATAATAGTTTTATCTTAATATTGATTATTCAAAAAGAAAAAATGTTTAAACAGAAGACAGACAGGACAGTAAAGACATCGGTTGAGAAAGAATTCGATCAAGTTTTTGAAAATATAATATTGGCAATGGGGAAATATAGTCTGAGAACAGATTACATTGTCTAACAGAATGTAGTTTTGCCAATGTGGGCCAAATCTCAGACATAATGAACAATTAATAAATACACTTTTGAACCAATTGTAAGCACTTTAATCCTGGAATTCTTTTTATCATCTTCGAATATCAATTTGTGTATTCCATATACTGGGCCAAATCTAAAAACTAGAATCAATTATAAATATTTATATAAAAATTCAGCAAAGAATACCCACAAATCCAGATTTCTATTATCTATAATAAAATTTTATATACCTTACTATCCATAAGAATGGATAAATTTTGGTGATATTTATACAGAATATCACTAAAAAAGCATCTACAAGTCCAAATTATTGTAATGATCATAATAATAGCAGATTTACCTAAGCTATATCAACATGTGCAATGGTTCCCATAACTCCCAAAGAGCTATATATTTACCATAGCTTACTCTATTATTAGGTTATTATTATGCTTAGTATTTACTAGATATAATATCTTAGTAAAACATTCAAGCCACAAGAAAATAAGCAAAGAATTGGAAACATGGAAGTTCAACATATTTTTGGGGATTTTAAAATTATATCTCCAACAATTACATGTTTATAATTAATCATTTATATTTTACTAAAACTTTGCTAAATTATGTAATTCAATATTAATATTTATAAGTCTATGCTAATTCGGATATGTGTATCTTGCAGTTGCTATTTAAGACCTTTGGAGTTTTCTTATATAGTGTTAATCTTAATTTTCAAATAATAGAATTTTGAGTATATACATGTGATTGTAATGGGGCTCTGATATTCTGTCCTTATTTTTTTTATATTTTTATTTAGTGTATAAATTACAAATAACCAACTTAAATATTTATTATTATTTTATAAATTAATTTTTTATTATTTTTGTTAAATCTTGACATTCTTTATTCATTGCTCCATCTTCATCACAAGATCACCATTTCTTATGCTTGCTCATAACTGTTATTAAAACAGGCAAAACTCTCCATACAGTAGTGTCATTCAGTACAAGCCAGAGTAATCAATGGATGCCAGAAGGCTTGTGCACCACTGTATGGAGAGTTTTGTCTGTTTTAATGTCTTCATTATTCATTGTATCATAATTGTCTCATATTCCATTGAGTTTACAATGGAATAGAACAATAGGAAGTGTATGTATAAATGAGTAGAAGTCATTAGCTATCATCTTGTAACATTGTATAAAAATAGAGCTTGTGAAAATATAAATATAAGAATACTAAATTCTCCATACAGTAGTTCCACCAAGTGCAAGCCTTCGTAATCAATGGATGCAGGAAGATTTGTGTATAAAATCCCTATCTAATGCTTATTCATCCAACATCCCCAAAGTAGTGTCTAGCTTATGGCTTTCATCAATAGGGATGTTGGATTAGATAGGGATTTTATGTACAAACCTTCCTACATCCATTGATTATGAAGGCTTGCACTTGGTGGCATTACTGTATAGAGAGTTTAGTACTCTTATTAACAGCATGTGTAAGCATATGAAATTGTGATCATGTGACAAATATATTATTTTATTACATAATTGATTCTTCAATGTAAAGACTTGATGAACAAAGAAATTCCATTGCACAATTACAAATCTAATTTGTGAGCAAGTGGATACACACACATCTTTAATTATATAAATGGCAGCTCATAGTACAACCATACTTGCATTTTTTTTTATCAACCACACACATTCTTAGCAGTTCCAGAACATTATATATAATTTTCTCCCATGTTATTTCAATATACTATAATAATTGATTGCAACGTATTCTTCAATAACAATATCATCTTATGTAACCTCATAAAATATTATATTAACCTCATCTCTCTATATAAAGAAATTCCAATAATTTTAATAACTATTTCATCTAAATCAGATATTTTTAAATATCTTTCTTACCAAAATTTGAATGTAGTACATCTGAGAATTTGATTGATAACAAAATTAATTTCCTTTTAAATCCAAAGCTCAAATTAAAAATATAATAAATACCATTGATTAATAAAATGACAACAATTAATACTAATAATGACATATTAAGTTTAACATTTATGTTTTTAACAAACAAACAATTTATTATTGAAGATGTTCTGCATAGTAGAAGATTAAACATTAAGCTTTACCACCCTCTCCATTTTCAGTTTTTTATCTTTAAACATCAATGTTAATAGCATTAAACATCTCAAAAAAGTATTTATATTTTCATTCAACTCCCATAACACCAGTCAAATACTATCAGTTAAGTCACAAGTGTTTTTATACCATTTACAAACATCTATATCATCACATTTCATCTTTTTCTATCATGAACCAGATAAAGGTCAGTTAATTTTGGCAATATAAAAGTATATACTGTAAATAAATTGAACACTGCATGAATATATATTTTACAAAGCACATCATACATTTTATTTTGAATATATAACTAATAATCAAACATAAATTTTGTTACAACTTTGTTATAATTTCCATTCATAAATTAATTTGTTTGTTTGCAAAACTGTTAAACTGGATGAAGAGATGGACCAGGAATTTCTAACTTCACTTTCATAATCAACCAAAATATAAAATATTTTTTTTTAAAAAAAAACTTTTTCAGTCTTAAATTATAAATAAAGATAGCCCAATAAATGCAATGATAAAAAAAGAAGTTATTTTTAATTTATAAATGTGAAAATCTGTGAAAAACATTGCCAAATATTCATTGCCAAATTATTTGCAAATAGACTAGATTAGAACATCTTTCAGTTTATTAAAAAAATAAACAGTTTTAAATTTGAAGATAAATTGCTAAGGAGGTTATTTTGAATTCATAACTTTTTTTTTATATTTAATTCACATTTTTATGCTTTTAAATAAATATATGTATAAAATTAAAATATTAGGCATATTTTATACTAATATATCTTTATCTCAAACAATGAGCTCAATTGGTTTACCAAAATGCCTTGTAAATTAAAAATCTTGCATAAAAAATAAACAATTGTAACATTGGGGGGGTTATTAACTTACCTTAAATTCAAACTATATAAAAACTGATTTTTAAAAAAAGCTTAAATTGAAAAAAAAAAGTGTTAATTAATGAATAAACTTTTTACTAAGCATATTATTAATTAAAAAAATATTAACCTGTGGGTAAATATACTGCAAAAAAAAAAAAACATTTCAGCAGTTATAATTTTTTTAAAAAAAATTATAATTTCTTCATTGATGGTCGCCATTTTGTTTATACAGTCAGGAATATTTGCTGAGTCACGATTCATTAAATTAAAATAAAGCATGTTGAAAAAAAAATATCTTAACACAATGTACATTTCAAAATTTATTTTTGGTGCACTTTATATTCTGTTATCAAAGTTTTTTTTTATTTTTGTAATATTTAATCAATAAAACATTGAATTTTTGTTTCAGTACTGTTAATTATTTTATAAAAGCAGTAATTCATGAGTTTATTTTATGTAAATGTTGTTGAAATTAAATAAAAATTATATAAAGAAACATTACATACAGTTGATTGTTCTAGTTTTATTCATGTAAATGATTAAGTCTCTCTTTTTTTGGGCCAAAACTGTATTTTTATGTTTGTGGTGATGAAAGTCACCATTATTTTGAATATGTCAAAAATAAATTATGAGATTATAGATTTTAAATTGAACAAATAAATATTTTTAATTTATAATATTCAAATAAATGTTGTAGACATTCATACAGAAAAGGTAGCCCTTATAATTTAAACTTTAGTTTTATTAATGCTTAGCTTGATTTTGATATGTAAAATATATTCATAGCAATGCTATAAATATATTTCACATATTGAAAGCATGCTAAACATTAATAAAACTAAAGTTTAAAATTACAAAAACTACCTTTTCTATATGAATGTCCTTAACATTTATTTAAATGTTATAATAATCCAGAAAACAGTAAAAAAAAAATTATATTTAGTAATCTTTGATAATATTAAGTTGATCATTAACTCCATAAAGCATGAAGTCATTTTTTTCTCAAAATAATTTATAATTATAAAGATCATATTTGAAGCTGCAGGCAAAATAATGTTCATAAAAATAATCCAAAAGTGAGTGAGTGAATATATTTTACCTAATGTATATATTTAAAAATTAATCATTAATACACATTGTCATTGTATGTGATCAAAGTATGTTTTTGATCCTCAAATGGTTAGCTTTAATGAACTCAATATACTATGATGTCATTAATCTTATAAAAATTACAATGCTTTAAGAAGTTTCAAAATTTTTTTGAAGTTCAGTTAGCAAACAACCAATTATAAATCAAAGTAGTGGATACAAATTAATGATGATTGCTATGGCAAATTCTCACATAAGTCTGTTGGATTCCAAAATTAATGTGTATATAAAAGTAAATATCAGTTTTATTGTGCCATCTTTTCTGATCTAAAGTTATAAATGATAATGTTTTTTTGTGAACCAGTTAAATTTCTTCATATATTAGGATTTGAGAATCATGTGCTATACGATCTAAAATTTCATTATTTCACGTTGTTCCTATTTTATGCATAATATAATTAATCTATATTGAACTGAATATATATGTTGTTAGTGGTATAGATTTATAATTCCTCAACTGTCTCAGTTTTTTTAATATCTTTGAAAAGCAATTTTATCTGAATTATGTCATAGCTTTAATCCTTTAGTAGAAAAATCCATAACTGTTGAGACTACAATCCTGAATATTATATCTCCTTCTGATTTACAGTTTTAGCCATATTTTTACATTGAACATTCTAATAGTTATTATATATTATAGTTTTCATTACTGTTCCTATATGGCAGCTGTATGGGGAAAAGAACATCTTTAAAGCACAAGTGTCAAGAAACATATTATAATAGAAAAAATTGTTGTTATATTAATAAAGCTTAAAAAAACTATTTTTCTATTTCAAGTATTTTTAATTTAACATATACAAATTAAATTTTTATAAAATATATAATTTTTATATATAATTTATTTTTATAAATCATGTTTTTTTTAAAGAGTTGTGAACTTATATGATAAATAAATAGAAAATATTTTATATCTCAATATTAAACTGTTTTTGTATTTCTAAAGATAATTTTACTGTTCCTAAGATATTTTTGTTACTTCTAAAGATGTTTTTAACAATAAATAAGTTTAAAAAAATTTCTTTTCACAAGCAGTATTCAAACTGAAGGCCACATTATGAAAACTTAATTATACAATTTAACTCTTAATCAAGTTATGTTTAACCTTTTAAATATAAAAATTCAATAAAATTGTTTTCTCTCTTTTTCTTCTTAAAAATTTGTTATTTTCATAAACTGATATATGTCAATACATTACACATTTCCAATTTTTCAATTACATCCTTACAGTCATTATCAAGGACCTCTTTAAATAAAATACATCAAAAAGAAAGGATTCTTAAAAAACTATATTGTGTATCATTTAACAAAACTTTCACAAAAATGTTGTTTCTCATTGCCTTTATGATTGAAGTTTTATGTCAAATTGAACATAATTGCAGACACATATTTTCTTACATTTTGGAAGTATAAATATTATGATATTGAAGGAAATATTTGTATTTTAGCACTATTATAAATTAACATTGAATACTGAAAATTTATTTTCTTATAAATTCTCTGGTCAATTCTCCACATTTTTTTCCTAACTGTAGTTAGCGGATATTTAAAACAACAGAAACATGTGTATAATGTATTGGGAAATATGAGTTCATAATTTTTTAAAAGAAGAAAACAATTTTATCAAATTTTTTCATGTATGAAAGATTACTTGGAACTATATGTTTAAAGAGAAAAGTTTATTGTTATTAACATCTTATTGGTAATAATGATGATGGTTTTAAAAAAAATGTTTAACCTTCAATTTTTAAAGGGTTAAAACATTTTAACAAAATACTCATAGTATCTACATTCAAACCCATTATAATTTTAATTTCTATAATATATCTTTTGTTTTATCCTTTTTCTAAGTAATTCTTCCATAAAAATAGCTTGCTTTTTCCTGAAAATTTTCATCTTCATTCTCATTAAAATAATATTTGTACCAATGTTTATATTAAGACTCTGCACAAAGGCAGGAAAATAATTAGGCAAGAGAATGCTATGATCAAAAAATAACAAATGACCATCATCAATGGTAGTTTGTCACTGCATATTAACCTCTTAACATATTTTTTCTAGTATCTCAATTTTAGAGTTACATCCAAACTTTAATGAATTCTTATATCATTAAAATGCAGATATTTCTATTTTTAAATCCTTTTCAAGAAGCTCTGGTCATTTTTCTTAATTTTCTGATTATTTCTTTATTTTTCCCTATGCCTGCACCTAATAACCAAATGTTACATAAATGTAAATCTAAAAATCATCTGGAACATCTATGAAGTAAAAGTAAATTACTTCATTGAAACATTTTAGCATAACTGGTTTTTCAGAGCATTTTATAAGTCCGACATCATAGAGTTATTGTTTTGTGCAGCAGGAGAAATACAGATTCAAAGCTAAAGGTTCCAGAATCAATTCTCAGCTTAACAGTAAAAAAATTTTTTACAATTAAAGAAATTATTCTAATAAATCTGTTGTTTGGGTTTTTGTATATCACATGACCTAAGCAATTAACTATATGAATACTCATATAAAGTTAACACAGTTTTATAATTTTTATATAACACATAGTATGGTGATTATGAAAGAACAGACACATGCAATTGTATGCATGAAAATCAAAGTAAATAAAAACAGGTTCAAAATTTAAAATAATGCCCTTAGTCTACAAATTAGTAACAGAGTCAGATCAGCATATTAAATGCAAAGTTAAGTAAATAGATCTATGCATAATAAATTATATAATAAACCATTAAAAAGATTAAGATATAATAATTTGTAAACAAAGGCAAAACTCTCCATACAGTAGTGCCACCCTGTGCCAACCAGAGTAATCAATGGATGCCAGAAGGCTTGTGCATAAAATCCCTATCTAGTGCCTACTCATCCAATATCCCCAGACTAGTTTCTGTTTTGTGGCCATCATCAGTGAGGAGCCTTGGATCTGAGAGCACTGCACCTCGATCTTAGGGATCTAATGCAACCCCCCAGCAGCCACATTTTGACTCTACTTTACTACAAAACTATGAAAATGAAATTGAAAACATAAAAATATTTTCAATCTAAGCTCAATAGCTTATATAGTCATATGGGTCTGAACTCAATTCAGTACCCATACATTTTGGTGTCTTTGGCTCTTAAACAACCATAGCCACCACTATCCTATTATGCAGGATTGGTGTTAAACCACTAAACATCACATGATCACCATCTCATACTAGTACATAATTGTTGTAAACAAAGGCAAAACTCTCCATACAGTAGTGCCACCCTGTGCCAACCAGAGTAATCAATGGATGCCAGAAGGCTTGTGCATTAGATCCTAAGATCTAGGTGCAGTGCTCTCAGATCCAAGGCTCCTCACTGACGATGGCCACAAGCCAGAAACTAATCTGGCAATATTGGATGAGTAGGCACTAGATAGGGATTTTATGCACAAGCCTTCTGGCATCCATTGATTACTCTGGTTGGCACAGGGTGGCACTACTATATGGAGAGTTTTGCCTTTGTTTACAACAATTATGTGCTAGTATGAGATGGTGATCATGTGATATAATAATTTGGTGACTGATATCATTATTCATTGTAGCAGGAATATTAAGTTTTAAAATAAGCACTTTATCATTTTTATTCCTCTTCTCACCATCCCTATTATTTGATTCTAATGAATCACTTTGTACAATACATAAGATCTTCATGGCTTAATTGTTAGAACATCTGCCTTCCATAAGCTAAGATCTAACTCTGATCACGAAAGCTGTGGAAAGTTTTAAAAGTCTCAATTATGCTTAGGACTTTTATTTCCCATATCAAACTGAATTTAGCTAACTATCCAGTATTGACCAGTAAATGAATATTTAGATATTATTAAAATGGATAAATCCAAGTTAGTCAGGTATTTATATATCAACATAAAACAAAGCATAGCGATTATCATGTCACATTTACCACTAGAGATAGAGGGAGATATCATACTCCTGTGGATGCTCAGCCCATGATTTACCTTTACCTTTTATTTCAATAATACCTATCTAAAGTATAATTTTAATTAATAAATAGTAAAATCAATTTTTAGCAATAAATATTTTTTGAAAAACATACACATGTATATATAAATATATGAAACAAAATTATTTGTTATAAAAAATTATAACTTTCATATGTGTTTTTTTTATATTTTGTAATGCCTTAAATAGATAAAAGTTGAATTCTGTTTTGCTGGCGTCTAAATATAAACTAATATTTATGTCTTCAAGATGTATTAAATTTAGCATTTAAATACCTGAAAATCTAGACAGATTGTTAATATATATATATTGATAAAAATAACTTGTAAAACAAATAAATAAAAAACTAATTTCTAATATTTTTTTTTTAAAAAACTTACTGGAGAGAAAAAACAACTACGTTTTAATAATTGCATAACTACTTGTCTATAAATATAATACAAAGAGAAATAAGAGTGATTTTTATGAAGAGCACTAGATAATATAAGCAAAATATAAAAAAATTCTAATGTTTTTTTTTTTAAAAATATATAATTATATTCATAGTGTAGATATTTTAACAATACAAATCATAATATATACATATGCATAATTGAAAAATAAGAGAAAATGAAGTTGGACTGAGCATATGGCTAGAAGAGTTGACAATAAATTGATAACAAAATCAATCCAAAATCATTATCAGAGACCTAAAAAAAGACCACATGTAGGACGATGAGACAAGGAAATTTGCTGAAATGTTGTGGAGAGAAATTGTGTGTCATAAAACTGGATTAAGCTTCATCCTGCAGTATATTGATCACAACTGAAAATAATATATAAAATAATGTATTAAATTTGTATATAGCCATATAACACAATAAGCAATATAAGCGTAATAGAAAGAAACAATACTTATGAGAAAATATAATATCATTTTTAATTGCCCACAAGTATTCATCTTACAACAAGAGAGGACATTTTCCATATCAGAGCCAGATCTGTTGTATGAGTATATATATATATCAAGTCCAAATGATGCAGTGGTACATAATAATTGGTGAAACACTGGCTATATTAACACAATGCCTTTAATATAATCCATTTTGTACACCTTCATCAGTTGTCCCTTATTTAATATGGATAAAATTGTTTAATCTACCTTTCATATAGAATCATGGATGTCAGATGAAAGTGGATGTATTTTTCATCTACAATAAATATATTGATATTAAGAAGCATATTAATATAGAGTATTTAAAAGTTTACTACTCCAATTATAACACACACACATATATATAGTAACTTTTAACTTTTGCCAGTAAAGCTAAACTCTGAATTATTTAATTTGCCTGTGTAAAAAAAAATAACTTAATTTTATTGCCAAATAATTTTATTAGGGTTTTACAATTAAATGCCAACTTAATTTATAACTTATTCTAAGGATTTTTATAAGTCTTAATTATTAAGAATCACTTTAATATTTTATTATATATTGATTTGAACTTATTTATAGTTGGACTTAATTTTCAATAGTTTAAATAAAAATATATTTCCCTGTCTAATAATAAGGCATTGTTAAAAGCTATTAAAAGTTAAAATTACTTGCATATAGTCTCTAAAAATTTAGTGTTTAAATTAAACTTAGTAATACTCAAGTCTAAATCTTTAATATTAGATATTATTTAATTTGCCTGCTTATAATAAAGCATTTATCTAAATTATTAGTAAAAGTTTATTTGTTCATGCTAATATCATAAATTAAATTAGTGTAAATAAAGTTAAGCTACTTAAGAAATAAAGAGTTAATTTATTACAGAGTTGTTTTTAATTAAAAAAAACTTAGAAGAATGTGAGTGATGGTGCATACAAATTACTTTAATTTTAGTTTGTATTTCCTTGTTACATAATATTTAAATATTATTCTTAAGTATTTTAATTAAAATAGATATTCTGGTGAACTTCTAACTTATATGATTATAGTTTAGAACTGTTATAAAGAGTAATGTAATATTATGTTCAAAACAATATAATTTATAGTATAATATTTTATATTTATTTCATTATAATAATCTTAATTTCATAAATATTATCAAGATATTACATTTTTAATTAGCCTAGATTGTATGCATTGAGTTTCTATTTTTAGTTTGATTTCCCAGATATCAAATTTTTTAATATGAAGTCAAGAAGTGATTTTAAAATGTCAATTTTCAATCAATCAAATCAATCACATGAGTGGGGGTATAAATATATACACTGGAAGAGTTGCACACTCAGGGAAAGAACATGCACAGAATTGGATTTTCTAATTAATTGCAGAATTAATCATAAGTTAATTATTTTGAACTATTTTATTTTTGTTTAGTAAAAATGTATCTCTAATAATCTTTAATTCAGATATAAAACTTTAAGCTAGTCTACTGGGAATTCCAAAGTCAACAGTTTTTTTAGAAAATAGAATAGAAAATTTAAACAATTTTTCAATATCAACATGCTATGGGAATTATATATAGCTTGCACTATTTGCATAAGAACTTTTGGGATTTTTCAATTTTATGCTTACAATAAACTTTATTCTAAATTTAGTACTTCTTATATCTTAAGGATAAAGCTGTTAAAGATTTGTTTTGCAATATTTATAGTTCATTTTTCTTTTAATCTTACATATAGTTTTAAATTCCCATTTTAATTACATATCATAGTGAATTATTTATTATTGTTGCTGCTCAAGTAAAATTGTCACTAGCATATATTTCTTAAAACAGGCAAAACTCTAAACATATTGCCACTCGGTACAAGCCAGAGTAATTAATGGATGCCAGAAGGCTTGTGCATAAAATCCCCATCTAGTGCTTACTCATCCAATATCCTCAGACTAGCTTCTGGAAACTAGTCTGGGGATATTGGATGAGTAAGCACTAGATGGAGATTTTATGCACAAGCCTTCTGGCTTCCATTGATTACTCTGGCTTGCACTGAGTGGCAATACGTAGTTTTGCCTGTTTTAATGTTATAAGCAAGCATAAGAATTGGTGATTATGTGATGTTTATTAGCATATATTTCAACTTATGTAAGCTTGATAAGAGAAAATATATGTCAAATATGTAAAATAATTTATTTTTTTATTGAAAAAGCATTATGTGCATACTCATGTTTAAAAAAATATATATCCCTATCATGGACTTATTACTTAAAATTCCATTATTATAATTATTTAAATATCTAGACAAAATAATGGAAACCACTATATTCATGTTATGAGGAATATGAAATATTTCTAGTGAATTATAGTTTATTATATACAATTAATTTTCAATGAAACCTACTTTATTATGTATTTCATTATTAGTGCTATAATGTAAATTTGAACACTTTCTCTAATAAAGCCTGCTTATTTTTTTTAAGAATATTTGTTCCTAAACTTCATATTTTTCTAGAATGAATGAGTAAATTAAAACTATAATATAATTTGTCAGCACATACTTGTTTTAAATTACTTTAGCAAAATTGAATACCCATTAATGTTTGTGTGCTTATGTTTTTAAGGAAATCACTTATATAAAAATAATTCTGAATACTGTGCATCTAATATTATAATTTGTAATTACAACAGAGAAAATTTTATCCTTGCAGAACTGTATCCTGATAACTGGTGACACCTCCAGGATAAAGTACTTTAATAATTTAAATTTTGGTAAACTGAGTAGAATGTTAAATGATAATTTTATGCTTCTTATAATTTGTATTTATATTATGCATTCTTGTCCAATATATTTTGTGCATTAGTTGTCAACTGTAATATCCAGAAGTTCAGAGTATTTACTACTTTATTAATATATCATTTTAAAAGTATTGCTTTGTCCCCTATTATGAGTAATTTAACTATCTGAATAAAGATGTTTATGCAAAACTAGTGAGGATGTTGTATATTTTTATTTTACTGTATATTGCAGGTCATATTTTATTAGTTCTGATTTGACAAATAACTTTGTTTTATACATGTTAATAATTATTATATTTGTTAGAAGATTATAGCAGGTCTCTCTTGTTTATGCTTATTTTGTCATTATATTTTCCAAGAGATGGTAGCTGTCTCTCTTGATATTATTTTATTTCTACATGTATTTTATAGATTGTAGCTTTCTCTCTTATGATGGTATATTTCACATAAATGCTTTGAGGCAGTCTCTATTGTTCTTAATATTTATGGTGGTTCATTCTCATTTTTCCCATGTTAAGACAAAAATCCTAGCATATTTGTTCTTGAAATATGGATGCTCTTTTGAGTTCATGCAATCATTAGGTTCATTGACTTAATCTTTTCCTCTCAAAAGTATCATACTTTGTACATGTGTGGTGTATCACACAACTTTATTATTATTATAGCAATTAACATTATTTGTTTGTAAAAAGTATCATCTTTTCTTCAGTTGCACTTTTGATTACTCTTCGTGTAGATTAGATGATTCTGATGTGTAGATCTTTTTTGTTGTGCTTTGCCAGCATTACTGAATATAAAACTATTTGTTTTTATTTAAATTTTTAAAATAGTAATTATAGGCCTGATCGGTATTAAGATGTACTCATTGTTGGGATAATATAATGTGATTGGTATGCAAAAATGTTGAACTTCTTGTAATAATGCTTAAGTTAATAAAAGCTTTTATCAGTCAGGAAAAATGCATAGCTTATTGTAATAATTTGCATGTCAGAAAGCTTGTATCATTCAGAAAATTAAAATAGTTAATTACAATTTAATTTATAATTTTATTTTATTACCATAAATGGCAAACTTGTGAAACTATATTTTTTCAGTGCAGTAACATTGTATAGTATTGAATTTAAAAAGCTCATTTTAAGTCTGTAGATTTCCAATTGTTGTTTCAAATTATTCTTGTTGCGTAAATAGATGTTATATTTTATTGTTAAATTTTTGTGCTCGATTTGAATATGATCTCAATTTCATATCAATTGTCCAGAAATCTTAACATTAGATGATTAATGATACAATTATTTTTGGTAGTAGTTGTTTAGAGTACATACATAAAAAGTAAAGATAATACTCACTTTGTTATAATGGTCTATAGATGTGAAGAATGCATCTAAAGAATAAAATATTTATCCATTTTCTTAAACATAAATTATCATTATAATTCAATTTCACTTATTAAAAGAAGACTGCTTTTGTAGTAAAATTATTATCTGCTTATTCATTATCCATGTAAATTTAATTAAATTATTTAGCTCAACTTTATAAGAAAAAATTGGTATGAGTTGTTAATAGGATATCCTAAGTGGCCATAAAATCCCTTATCCACTCTTAGTATTTGAATACTATTTTAGGAGATTATTATTATATTCTAAATTAAAATTTCTATGTATTTTACTTTAATTAAAACATTCTTTTAAAATTTGTTATTATTGTAAATTAGGTAGACATTATCTTACAGGTAAGAGCATGTCTCCTCATATTTTCACTAGGTTGCCATAACTCGTAAATAAAATGAATAAAAAATTTTAAACAAAGATAAAAAATGAATAAAAATTTTAATATTAGAAATATCTAATAAAGAACCCTGAGATGTTACTGTTTTAATTAATGACCAAAAAGAAATTGTCTTAGCAAAAGAAATTATTTTGAAAAATGGCACAAATAAAACTTAAGAAACATTATTATCCTTTATCAAGAATTGTGAATCAGATCATTGCAATGAAATGATGAGAATAGTTATGGTCAGATGTGTTTTTATATTGGAGAGGAATATAAAAACATATATATAAGAAAGAAAATATTATAATCTAACTACTCTTCGATATATGCTTTAAATATTAAGAGCATTTATATTTTGTCAGTCAGTTGAAATTTCTCCTCTTAAAATTTAATAGATATTGATTATTATTTATAAACAATGCTTTAGTCATCATTATTCTTACTCCAAGGCTCTTTTTATTATAGCACATATCATATGAGATCCCACTGAGCTTAGTTAATATGTTACCATTTATTTAGCCAAGATTATAATTTTTCTGGTAGTGTGTCCATTCTCTCATTTATAGCTTATATAATTTTGGCATTTGGTGGCAATTGCATCTATACATTTTCTGGATATAATACATAAATACATTGTAAAAAGTAGATGAAACATATATATAAATCAAAATAATTTTCCTAGGAGCAAATTATTTTCAATTTTTGCAAATAAACTGTATGTTTTTATTTATCAAACATTTTTTACATTTAATATTGTACTACATTTTTTTTAAATTTGACTTTTATTTACAAATAAAAGGATATCTTTATCATATATTTTTCTAAGGTACTTATTAAATAGCCACTGTACATTGCTTGGAGGCACTGTTTCTGTGCAAAAATGTTTTAATATAATGTTTCCGGGCTGGGACAAAACAAATCATTTTTCTTTTTATTTAAAAATGTACATTATTCTTCTAATAGTAAATGAAATATTTAAACAAAATCTGCTTGAATTAAATGAAATTCCATTCAATTAAATTGCAGTGCATAGCACTGGAATGTGCAGGGGATTGGACTGATGGTTTTTCCAATCCAAAAGACCATCCAAAAGTTGCATTATTCTGATCAAACCAAGCTTATGATTTCCAAAACAACATGCAACCTGACAAGTTTACGTTATTCTTAGCATTTTACATTAAACGTTAAAAACAAAACAAAACACTTTTCTTTTTATTTAAAAATGTACATTACTCTTTTGATAGTAAGTTAAATATTTAAACAAAATTAAAAAAAAAAAATACTTGTTTAACAAACTAATCAGCCCCAATTAAATTAAATTCCATTAAATTAAATTTCAGCGTGTAGTGCTGGAATGTTAAGGGAGATGAGAAACGATGGTTTTGCCGATCCGAAGGATCATCCAAAAGATGCATTACTCTGATCAAACCAAGCTTACGATATGTCTCATAGCTCTTCTCACGAAAATGTGCCTATTCGCATGGAGTTCTGGGAAATGGTGTTTGGCCCTACCCTTTTGCAATTCTTTTCACCTTCCAAGCTGTGTAGAGAAGTGCGGGGACAGGCTTACAATTCTTACTATGTAATACTATGTCAGCTAGGATGTAAGATTTATTACTTTGAATGCACATTAAGTTATGGCCAGTTGAATTACATACACCCTCACATCATACAATAGCGATATGTGAAGTGTGCACTTTTTGCATAGTGTCGTGAAGCACATCAGAGGGTCATATTTGTGTATAACGCCATCTAGGACTGCTAACAGCTAATATGAACAGAATTGTTCTATATGCCATAAGTTCGAACACATAAACAGCATATTTCTGTGTTTTTGCACAGAAACAGTGCCACCAAATGATATACAGTGGTTATTTAACAAGTACCAAATATAATTTAATAGTTAAAAAGCAATTATACATTTATTCAAAAATTCATTCAAGAAACTTGTTTTTCGAAACAACTTTATATTTTGACAGTGTCGCGAGGCACATCAGCGGGCTGTAATATTTGTGTGCAATGCCATCTAGGTCTGCAATCTGTGAAGTGTGCGCTATTTGCATAGCATCGCAAAGCATATCAGTGGGCTATAATATTTGTGTGCAATGCCATCTAGTAGGCATGCTAATGGCTAAAATGAACAGAACTGTTCTATATGCCATAAGTTTGGCCACATAAATGGCATATTTCTGTGTTTTTGCACAGAAACAGCGCCACCAACCGATGTACAGTGGTTATTTAACAAGTACTAAATATAATTTAATAGTTAAAAAGCAATTATATATTTGTTCGAAAATTCACTCAAGAAACTTGTCTTTGAAACAACTTTATATTTTGTTAATGAATTTTATAATAAAAAATTTGAACAAAAAGAATGTAAATACTAAAATTATTATTGCTATTGTGATAACATGACAAAACTAACTACTAGCAAATAAGTAAACATTTACCTTAAATTTCAGCTAAAAAATGAAGTTCTAGATATTAATGACAAAATTTTAATTTGAATGAGGGAAGAAAAAAAATTCATTATTTTTAAATAACTGCTACAATCAGGGTATAGTGAGAAGTAAATATAGAGATTAATAAAAAACAAACTGCATAAATTTAAAAATGATATATTCATATGAGTGGAAGACGATCTGGACCAAGTGATGAGTGCTGGTTCAACATGAAATACAAATATTGAAGATCATTTATCTTTTTCACATGTGTGTCAATTATATCTAATTTCCAAGTATTTTAAATTATACTTGTATTCTAATTTATATTTATATATACATTTTAATAATTATTTTAAACCATATTAATTAACTTTTAAAATATATATTTTATTATTTAATGAAAGATAATATTTACCAATATTAAAACAAAATGATGCAATTATTTTCGTGCTCTCAGATATATATATATGTATAATACTACTTTTCTATTATTGCTAAAATTATCTCGATCTATTTATTATTTGAATAAATTACTTTACTATTAAAATAATTACATACACCATAATTAAAGTTAAACTTGCCAAGTTTGACATATAACAAAATTCTCAGGTACTAGCCTTAATCAAGTATTATGCCAATAAACATCACGTGACCATCACTTCTTATGCTTGTGTATAACTTGTTAAAACAGGCAAAACTCACTATACGTATTGCCACACACAGCAAGCTAGAGTAATCAATGGATGCCAGAAGGCTTGTGCATAAAATCCCCATCTAGTGCCTACTCATCAAATATCCCCGGACTAGTGGTGACTATGGTTATTAAAGAACCAAAGACACCAAAATGTATGGGTATTGAACTGGGTTCAGACCCTTATGACTATATAAGCTGATGAGCTTGGATTTGTTTTCAGTTTGACTCATAGTTTTGTAGTTAAGTGGAGATAAAAAGTGGCTGCTAGAGGGTTGCACTGACCCTAAGATCTATGTGCAGTGCTCTCAAATCCAAGGCTCCTCACTGACGAAAACCACAAGCCAGAAACTAGTCTGGGGATATTGGATGAGTAGGCACTAGATGGGGATTTTATGCACAAACCTTCTGGCATCCATTGATTACTCTAGCTTGCTGTGTGAGGCAATACATATAGTGAGTTTTGCCTGTTTAAACTTAATCAAGTATACTACTAAATCCCTAAAACAAAAGTGATTGAAGAAGTAATAAAAACTATTCAAGCAAAATCTATTATAAAGCAGACTATATGATTATAATTCTCAAATGAAATTACAGTTATGGCTAAGATTATTAAACAATAATTATGAACTCATTCCAAGTATATCATATACAATACCAACAAAATTCTAGAAAATTTAAAGAAAGCAAAGCAACTGCAAGCAGTACATTATCTAATTTTCAACCAAGTAACAAGCATAACTGTTTGCAAAATCATAAAATTTACTGATTATACAGTTTAGTACAATGGCTATGCAAAACTCATAAGTTAATAGTCCCTGGATCAAAGCTCAATTTTTTTACTTACAGTGCTCAAAAATCACATGACTTACTGAGTGACAAACTAAACTATTTTATTTTTCTCTACATTAAAATCCCTGCATTACAATTCAACACTACTATATCTGGAGCTTCATCATCAGGACTTCAGAGTCACAAACCATTCTATTATTAGTCAAAATAAGAGTCATAGATCACATGACCCTATACTCTTAAGCTTGTAAGTTATAAACAATGAGGATTGCCAATTACTCAACAAGCTTTGTGATAAATGCTTAGCTAGAGAAAGCATTTAAAATATCTCTGTCAGGACCCCCCCCCCAACTTCTGAGCATGGTTTCTATTATTAGCTTCTGCAATTTACTTTAGTAGTGGAATTAAAGGTTTCAGTAACTGATTCTCAGCTGAGTAACACACGTGAGAAAAAAAGAAATTAGTTCAGACTAATTGAATGGAATTGTTAAATGCTCAATCTAGGCACCAGTATCTAAATGTCATATGATCTGGCGTGCAAATAACCATATGGTTATTTATCTGCTTTAATATCATAATCTTCTCTTTACATTATCTGATAGAAAATTTATATTACTTAAATAGCAATTGTTTTTACCTTCATAAAAGTCTAATTAGCTTTCAAAGTATGAATTCATAATTACAATCACCAAATGTAATACTTTAAAATATTTAGACTTCAAATACACACATTATCTATCTTTGATATAAGAAATCAAACAGATTCTGAAGACATTTTTATTAGCTCTATATGGGAGAAAAGTAATGCCACTTAGTAAGTAAAAATTATAAAGAGTACCTAAATATGATATCAGATAGAACGAGTATTTCATGAACCATTCATGTCTGAAAATTTTAAGAAAAATCAGGATTAAATTTTGCTACAATTGAATAGTTATATAAAATGCCCCAATATTAAATAAAAAGAATTACAAAATAGTAGCAGCCCACTTCAAGTCTATTACTCTGTCCTATTTATTTACAGTGGTAAAGTGATGGACCTGACAGTTAAAGAACACAGAATCAATATTCAACCTATCACTTCTGGTTGTCAAATATCACATAATCTCCTAAAAGGATAACCATTCTTTTATTTATTTTACTCTTTAAGCATTTATTATAAGTTATACTTTCAATGAAAAATATATTTAACAGTGAAAAAGCAATTAACAAGAATGCAAAGATTAAAAATTATACAAAACTTTTAAAGAAGAAAGTAAAGATAGTTAATTATCAGCTGTATTAATTCCTGCACTATTTAATAACATTTAGTTATTGACAACCATTCGATTTAAATTAAGGACCAAAATATCTCAAAAAATTCATTCAAGGCCCTCATTATAATCTCACTTTACATTTAAAAATAATACTAAACTGAAGTTTTCTCACACAACTCTAAAAATATAAGCACCATATTTAGGTGGCATTGAACTAGAACAGTGTTTCTTAATCTGGAAGGCATGCACTCCTAGAAGTGTGAGAAAGCATTTCCAGGGATGTGAAAGAAGTTTTTAACTTTAAGATATAGGACATAAAATTTAAAGTTGTCTTATGCTATATATAATTATAGCATAATAACATAATAAACTTTTAATATAAAATTATATAAAAAATTTATTAAATGAATTAAATCTTATACAATGTGACAAGAAAGTGAAAAAACAATATTTTAAAGGTAGGATGTATTTTAGAATAAAATATTTAAATAATAACTTAAAAACTTCTGTATCCAGAAAAAGAAAATAAAAAAATTGTTATATACTTTGAATATGAATATTAACGGGGCATAAATGAATGTTCATTTCCTTTAATCTATTGGCATTAATCAATGACTAAAGTCCATAGTGGATAGGATCAATTGATTACAGAAATGTAAATCTTTTTTTTTTTTTGCAAATTTTGAAAAATTATAATAATTTTTTTTTACATAATTTCTGATTATTATTTCATTGATTGTAGTAACCCTCACTATATTAAAAAAAACTGTCAATTATGTTTGTTTATGAATTCACTTGTACAACAGAAAAACGCAGAGGCAAAACTCCATATAGTAGCGCTACTCGGTACAAGCCAGAATAATCAATGGATGTGATGTTGAGTGGTTTAATACAACAAAAAACAATGGTATGCAATAATCACAATGCATTTTAGGTTGCAAGATATTTTCAAACTCCAATCTTAAACTATCAAAGTTATTAGAACATTTCAAGGTGATAAAACTGCAGGAAATAGTCTTAACATTTTGAAGTCTAAGAAGGCACAATTTGATACCAGCGGATGTTGCACAAGTTCAAAAGTCTTTGTTAGAAGTTTCTTATCAAGTGGCGTATCTGTGTGCTAAGAAAAAAAGTTCAAATAATAGCTGAGGAATTGGTAAAACCATGTGCATTAGAAATTGCAAAAATTCTATTAGGTTCTCGAGCATAAAAAAAAATTCAGCAGATTTAATTACTGAATGATGTGATTCGATCACACATTCAAGATCTCAATGATGATATTTTATTGTAAATAATAGCCAGTCCTCTAAGGTGAATATTCAACTGGATGAGTCATCTGATATTGATAAAGGTAGTCAGCTGTTGGTAATTGTGTGATTCATAAATGTTGGAAAAACTTTTACTTTGTGAGCCATTAGAGTTGATGTCAAAAGGAATTGATGTATTCAATCACATTAAAAACTTTTTTTTGAAACATCACATTCCGATGAATGTGTGCCAATGCAACATTCGGCAAAAATTCTGGATATTTTCCATACATCAAGACAGAAGTACCATAAGTTACAATAACACATTACATGTTGCATTATCAGGCATTTGCAGTAAAAACTTTTTCAGAGAATTTAAAGCAACAAAAGTATATCTGAGGACAAGCGCTTAATGATTGTATCTTTTATGCTTTTTGAAAAGAAATCGGTGTTCATTTCCAAAGGCTGCATGGCAATAAAGCAGGTTTTTTGAATTGCATGAGGAAATTACAGTTACTTACTAACTAAAACTGTGATTTAGTTAAAAGCATTTGAAAAAAAAGATGCAATATGTCGACTAGCCTACTTAGCAGAAGCACGTCAATGCAAGAATTTGGTATGAACATAATACTAATAGCAAATGAAAAATTATCTTCATTTATTGAAAAACTAAAAATCTGGACATACCAATTTGAAAATGGAAATTTTGACAACATTCCCTTGCTTGATTCAATCATTCTGGAAAATGAGAAATCACAATTATATCTGAAATTGAAAGACATTTATAAGCATTTCATGGATATTTTTCCTTGGGAGATATTGTAATATTTAAACAGCATTAAACTGTTGCACATGCGCTTTGGATTTTAACTATAAAATGGACAGTTTATAAACATCGCGCTATATAAAATAATTGACTTGGGAGATACTAGAAAAGTTCACAGATGGATGCTGGATCCATTTCTATTGGACCTAAATTCATTGAAAAACAATAATGTATTCAAATGGAATTTGGAAAACTGGACTTACAACAATTCTGGTATATACAGTTAGAACCTCATCCATAGCTGGAAAAAGTGGCATTGCAGATACTTCTATCATTTACCACCACATATCTGAGTGACATGGGATTTTCAACACTTTTGCACATAAAAACAAAATCCAGAAATCACTTATTATTATGAGTAAACTGCAACAACCTTCCCATTAAAAATTGAGATATTATTTTGTACGTAAATGTATGTATGTATGTATTCAATAAATAATCTTGCAACAAAAGTAATTTCCTCTATAAAAAATCAGAACAGATTTTTCAAGAGAATGCGAGAAGATAATTTCAGATTCAAGCAGGTGCCAATCATGAAAAAAGATTAAGAAACACCAAAAATGGTTAAGAAACACTGATCTAGAACATAAATAATTTAAAAATAGCAACAAGTTATATTCATGGATCAATGTATTTGCTAAAACTATATTAATGAATTTTCTAGCGGAATCAATAATTCATATCATGTTAGAAAATAAACAGATACATTAGCAATAGTATGTGCAAATTTAAACAGAAATTCCAACATTATTATCATCGATCATAAACCAATGCACAATTCTAACTTTAGAAAAAAAAATAGGGGAAATACAAAACATAAAAGGTTAGAAATCAGAGAAAATAAGATAGATTAGAATCAGAATTATTTTGTGCACATGTTTAAAGGCAGAAATTACACTAACTCACTATCTCATTACCACGGTTGGGACAAACATTAATCTTTTTAAGATTGAATTTATTCCCATCCCTCAAGAGAAAAAATGAGGAAAAGGGAGGTAACTCATTTGTTTTTTCCTGTATTTCCATCTACAATTTTAAATCGCCAATAGAAGATCTAAATTTGCGGAGTATCTTTGTAGAATGTTTTATCTCTTATTCTGAAGGAACATATCAACAGAAGTCTAGAATTGCCATCTTCACATATCAGTACAACTTATGACAGTTAATTTGATTTTCAGTTACATACTTTTTGAAATGAACATATAATTAACAATTTCTCAATCAGTGAAATGTTTAATTTTCCACTCCATAACTAATCCCCGCATCATAACATAAAACAATTCATATAACTCTTTTCCAATGGACTGTATTTCATCGAAATATAGTGGCAAACCAGACCCATTAATTATATTAAACTACTGATAACAAAAAACATGCAAAAAAAATTTCCATTAACAACTTTATATGTCTGTTATTAAAACATATATAAAATGCATTTAGTATATTATACCTGGGATACAAAAAAATATTTAACAAACATCTTATCATTATAAAAGAAAGTTCCTAGTTTCCCCCACATTTAATGACATAAAAACCAGTTATTAGCTAATTAACATATATTTTAATAATGTAATGGTTTTTCTAGATATTGCTATGATTTATTTTATGAAATGGAAAGGCAAAACTACAACAACAACAAAAAAAAAAGGAATAAAAATTAACTGGATTAAAATAAAATTTATCAATGCTTCTAGCATACTGTATATTTATTTCTTGATGACGTGTGTGAGTTTACATCAATACATAAATATCAGTTTGTTTGCAGAAATGATTCAGTAAAAAATATACATATCATTAGTGCACCTTCCGATATCACTCTAGACGATAGTCCCTCCCCTAGAACAACGTTAATACTGCAGATAACAACCACTTAATATCACAAGCATTTATTATCAATTTCTTATAACAAAGAAAAAAAATTTTTTTTGGTAAATACACTCTCCAATTTCTTTACTTGATTCTAGATTTTCCAAAATTCTAATGTTTTGGAACACAAAAAGAATTTACAAGTTAACTCACATATTGCACAGAGACAAAACATTCAATCATTCCTGTGCTGATATTCCAAAAATAATAAAAACATCTAAAATGATGGAGAAAAGCTCTTTTCAGCAAAATCAGATGTATACAATGTAAATTAAAGCTTAAAAATAATTTACATTACATTGATAAGGCAAAAAAATATTTTTATAATATATATACAATTCTTATTATTAACTTAGAAAAAATGTTTCTAACATTAGCTAAAGGAAAAGTTTACCATATGTATTTATTTTTATTAAATACAGATGAGCACGTTTTCTCTTTGGAAAACCAGATTCAAAGTCCTTTTGTGTTGGCTGCATATGCTGTGGTATTTATTTATAAAATACTATTTAAATTAGATATTTAAATATTATACTAGCTTGAGAATTGGATATTATTTTTTTTTTTGTTAATGACAGGTTATTATTAGCAATAAACCACACTTCTTTTACTTTTCTTCTCTGTGCAAACAATATTGACATTCTTTGGGTCGAAGGTGTGGTCGAGTTTTTGTTCATAACTTCTAAAAAACTGATTTGTACTCGGAGTTATTTTTTGTTCACTTAAAATAGTAATCAATTCTTAAGCAAGTGGAATATTTAAATATCTATTTTAAATAATTAGTATCTTCATCAATAAATAGTACAGCATACCTAGTCAACCCATGAATGATATGAATCTGGTTTTCCAAACCAAAAGCGGGCTCAGCTACATAAACCTTTTCTTTAACCAACATTAGAAATGTTTCAGTCAATTTATACTAACAATAATGAAAAGGATAACGAAAAGTTTTAAATTATTATTATTCTATAATGATATAAAAAAAAAAATTAAATAAAAGCAATTATTTCACAATAAACTATTCTAAATCAAATATGAGATGTTTAAAAAATCCAGAAGTTGGGTATTAAATTAAATAAAGAAAAATAGAGGATATTCATAATTAATAAATTAGAAAACAAGTAGAAAATGAAGAAATATTACATAGAAGAAATGAAACAATGAATTCATTTAGAAATTAAAATTAATAATAAAATGAAATGTATATTAAAATGAAAAAGAAAAGAAAAAAAGAGTTAAGAAATCTGCAATAGTTGTGTATAATAAATATGACATAAGTAGAATCTTATGGAAAGGATTCACTTATGGAAATGAAGTGACATATAGCATGTATAGATTACCGATACTTTGAATAAGATTCAGAAAGCTATAAAAAGATATACATTTAGGAAAAAGATGTTGAATTGACAGATGAAACTTTACAATAAATGAGAGGGTCAACATTTCATGAGAACTAACAAGACATAATTTAAACATTTGGAAGATTACAGTTAATAGACCCAAAACAAAAATATTTTTTTATTGAATTAATTTAAAAAGATATAAACAAATTAATTGAGGTAGATTTTAAAATATGCAAAAGAATTAACACACATTTTGTTTTTATTATGCAAAACATGGCATGAACATTTCACTAAACTGTTAGACAAACAAGATATTAGATTGGGATAGAATATTTAGTAAATAAAAAAGGAAGAAATGTTACAGAAATTACAAATATAATTACTAAATAGCATTTTAGTAATGATAATTTCATGTGTGGATATCAACTTACCACTTGATTCTTTCAGTTTACTATAGTATTATAAACACAATCAACATTCGTAGCCAAAGGGAGAAACCAAGCCATAGAACTGAACTAAATCAATAAAATATATAATCATTAATTTGATATTAGGTCTATTTAATGATTAAACAAGGCAAAACTCTCTCCATACAATAGTGCCACCCTGTGCCAACCAGAGTAATCAATGGACGACAGAAGGCTTGTGCATAAAATCCCTATCTAGTGCCTACTCATCCAATATCCCCAGACTAGTTTCTGGCTTGTGGCCTTCGTCAATGAGAAGACTTGGATCTGAGAGCACTGCACTTAGATCTTAGGATCTAATGCAGCCCTCCAGAAGCCACCTTTTAACTCTACTTAACTACAAAACTATGAGAATGAAATTGAAAACACAATATTTTCAATCCAAGCTCAATAGCCCATATAGTCATATGGGTCTGAACTCAATTCAGGACCCATACATGTTGGTGTCTTTGTTCTTTAACAACCATAGCCACCATCATCCTATTAATTCTATTTAATGATACAAGCAATTTTGATTGCTTTCAAAATCGTAGCGTTTTTGAATTTCAGACTATTTGGTTAATGACGCTGCACCATTGCATTGGTCCTAGCTTTGAATATTAAATCATCATTGATAAAGACAAAAGTCTGAAATAGATCTTCAAATTGCATTACCATCTGAAAAACGCTTATTACTCAAGTTTGTAATAGATGGTGATAAAAATATTTAATTTACAAATACATTTAATAAAATATCTATCCCAAAAGAGAATTGTAGCAAAATGATTAGTACCGAAAAACTATATTATTAAATTCAAATAAATGATATACTATCCTAAAAATGTATGAACGTATTTTTGAAATTTTTTTATTATTTAATAGAGTTTATTAACTATTTTCACAAGTAATTCGTACATTATATAATCATAAATCGAATTTAGCTCAATTTAGAAACAATACTTTCAATTTGAGATCTTTGTATAAAACGTAACATAAACAACACCCTTTATAAATATTCTTTCAAATTAATCAATCCTGCACTTCAATCATTTGATGCTGACAAACAGAGCGTCCATGAACCAAATGACCAACAAGTAAATCATTAAATAATGTAATGGATTGCCTGGCTTCATCTTACAAAGCGACAAGAATTAAACTGTGAAAATATTAATTTTCTTTTTTCTGACAAGTACATTTCAAATTCTTTATCCTGTTTCTGGGCCTACACATACGCCTACAAGCAAAATTATGGATTATTTTGGAGTTCTTGTAAATTATTTTTGAATAAAATCTTGCAAATTTCATCAAAAACTTGACAACTCTAACCATTTATTGGACAAATTACACTTTATCATTGGAAATTAACATTTGCCATTCCATTTAAATCAACGTACTTTCAATAGGCCATATTATAAACTTTAACAATTTTTGACATTTAGAATTAATAACAGAAAGAACATGTAGTAAGCGTAAGTTTTATTTCATAAAAATAAGTAACTATCCTTACGAAAAGAAAGTGAAAATTAGTTTTAAAAAACTATTATAAATAGATAAAATAGCTATCATTTAATTTATAAAATAAGTTGACAAATTTACATTATCAATTTTGTACATTTTAAATATTATTACTTTTTTAAGTACTTTACTATATAAAGTTAACGCAAGGAAGCCCCGATTTTTAATGAGGGATAGTGTCATTTTAACGCTAATTTAAAATATAATCAGCCTCTTTTTTCGTAACACCTTTAAATCGCATGCGCTACTGCTTGTATACTGCTTCCGGTTGAAGGTTAAACGTTTTATCTATGACTTTTTCCTTTATGAAAATTATAAATTATATTCTGATTTCTCCATTAGTTTTTGATAAGCAAATAAGAAAAAAAAAATAGTGTAAGCTAGAGTTTTATTTTGATTCATAATATTATTTTAAATGTTAATATTTAATTGCTATTTGATCTCAGTATTCCGATATTGAAGCTTTCTCATTTTCTATTGATGCAATTTAACTATGGAACTCATTGATTTTTATAGTCAAAACGATTTGTTTTTTATTGCATTTTATACCATTTGAGTGGTTTAAATCCACGGAAAGATTAATTTTTGATTTCGCAACAGTAGTTGTTTTCATGGATTCATTATTGATACTAAATATATATATAATTTCTTTTTAAAAACTACTCGAAATAACATAAACTATGAATGAATTTATTAATTTAAATGATTAGTATTTATATAAGTTATTGTATATATACTAGATAAAATAAGTTTTAAAAGTTTTGATAAAAGTATTATTGTTTTATTTAGGATTTGATTAACTACCCCTTGCTGAATTTTGTTTTTGATATAATCTTTAGAAACCAGGTTTTATGTTTATTTTTTTATAAATTTTAATATTGGCCATTTATCACATCGTATTATAAAACAATGATTTTAAAAATTTTATTTATTGTGAAAACAATGCATGGGTTATAAACTTGATCAATATATCTAATTTATTCATCAGTCATACGTTATGAGATTAATTCTATATTTCTCATAAGTTGATATAGCATAGTTCTATTTGTGGGTATTAATTTGTGTTGAAATTTATCCAGGATTTATATAAATTATTATACATTAAAGAAAATGCATACTTTGAAACGTAAGTATTAAACATTTTAAGTATGATCGTCTAGTAAGCTAATTAAAATGTGCTTATATAAAATGGTTGATACCATTTTAGTCCAGATATCTACAAAACAGTATGTATTACATAAATTTATTGACATCATTTATATATATGGATATATGTATTTGCATCTATGTATGCTATATATATATATATAGTATCATTTGGGTTGTATAATTTGTTGTTTTTCTTCTGGAATTAGAATGGCCTTATTCATTTATGAGTATTTATTAATGTTGATGACAGTGTAGGAGAATAACTGTGTAAAGTGGGCACAAACCACTATATATCTTATGAAAAAGATTTAATTTTTTATTATAATTGAGAAAAGTATATGTTAAAAATACTTTGGACAATAGATAGTGATCACTAATTAAAATTAGAATATGTATGTGAATGCTACAACATATATGTTGAATATTATATTTAGTGTTTTCACTGTTAAACAAAAAAATGCTTTTAAGCCAATAAACATCACATGATCATAATTTCTTATGCTTGCTCTTAACTGTTATTAAAACAGGCAAAACTCTCTATACGTATTGCTACTCAGTGCAAAGACACCAAAATGTATAGGTACTGAACTGAGTTCAGACCTATATGATTATATAAGCTGATGAGCTTGGGATTGTGTTTTCAATTTACGTCTTATAGTTTTGTAGTTAAGTAGAGATAAAAAGTGGCTGCTGGAGAGTTGCATTAGAGCCTAAGATCTAGGTGCAGTGCTCTCAGATCCAAGACTTCTGACTGACAAAGGTCACAAGCCAGAAACTAGTCTGGGGATATTGGATGAGTAGGCACTAGATGGGGATTTTATGCACAAGCCTTCTGGCATCCATTAATTACTCTGGCTTGCACTGAGTGGCACTACTGTATAGAGAGTTTTTCCTGTTTTTAAAAAATGCTTTGTTTGTATATTGAATATATATATATATTAAAGTATTTTTCTGAAGATAAATACTCAAATCATGATTGACGTACATTTTTTTTAACATGATTTATTCTAACATCCCAGTTTAGAGCTATATCCTAATATTTAATGATGTACAATATTTACATGCATAGAATGTTAAATATCACATAGAAATTGCATTTTAAATGGGTTTAATAAAGTTAAAGTTGATATATTTACAAAGTAATAAATATACATTTTTTATTTTATTTGTGGAAAAAAAATTGAAAAGGTTTGAACATGACCAATTATCAGTGATGATTTGCTACACAAAACTAAATGTTCAAGAATAGATTATACATCAAGTTGAGGTTTTGATAATTTCTTTCTTCACTGCAAAATATATAAGACTAATTTTTAATACTGTGCATGTTTTCATATTGATTAATAAAATAAAGAATATGATTTTTTTTTTCTGTATTCATCTTTTACTTAAACAAAGCATATTCTTTTTTATTTATCAAAACTTATCTAGAGTAAACAGTTCATTTTTGCTTTATTTTTATGTTGTTTTTATTATTTAATAATAACATAATGGAAAAAAAAAATTGTCATGCTAAGATAATGCACAATAGCATCAGCAACTATGTTGTAGGCTAGAACATGATCAAACTTGTTCACAACTAAAGGCAACAGTAAATATTATGTATCAAATTGCAGGCCACATTATGAAAATACAAAATAACATAATATAAAATATAATAATGTTATAAAATACAAGTCTTTTCTTTTTTTCAAGTTAAGAGATTTGGCACTGGCAATGTTTTTCAATCAAATCATCAAAATTTAGTTGAATTTGTTGAGCTATAATTATTTTTAAAATAGCACATGCTAATCTGTTAATCTTGATTTTACTGCAATTTTATTATTTTTTAAAACTGAAAATAGTTGTTCACATAAATATGTGCTACCAAATATAGCTAAAATCCCTTAATTGTACATAATATATAGGAAAATTGGGCAATTGATAAATACTTATAGAAAACTAAAATATCTTAATTGGACATAAATACTTATAGAAATGTGTAATCTCAACATTCATATATTTTTGTTTCAATAAAAATCACATTGAATTTTGATTAATTCCAGTTGAAAATTGTCATCAGCAGTTTCAACATCAATAGATAGAGAAGTAAATAGATAAAATTGATTTTTACATTTCATGAAGTTCCAAATTCTTTTTTCAAATTCATTTTCTAATAATTAATTTCATTAGCATATTATGAAAACTTCAATTCTGGCAATTAATAATGATTGGCAACATTTAAAATTAGATAAATTTTCTTTTTAAATTTGCTTTTGACAGAGTAATAATTTCTCTTTGAAAATATTGATATTATCAAATAATGTGGGAACCACATGATGTTTGCCTTGTAGTTTAAGATTATGTTAATTAAGGTGATTTGTAATGTCAACTGGAAAAACTAGGTTGACCATTTTTTAATATTCTACATTCATAATTTTTCAGTTCCAAAAAAATAATTTTGTCCAACAATTAGAAGAATTGTTTTAAAATCTTTATGATTAGAACAACAGCAAATTTCTGTATTATAAGACATATTAGTAAAAATTTTACTAAATTGTCTGTGATTAAGCCCATGTATGTGAATATAACTTGCAATATTAGTAATATTTTTTATGGCATGTCCAATATTTATACTCTGGAGCATAATGTTTGTTAATGAATAATGCAATGAAAATGTTGAAATATTGTGTAATAGCTCCTTTAATAACACCAATCATGTCAGGAGAATTATCATTTGCAAAAGAAAATAGCTTTTTTTAATAATAAATTGTATTCCTTCTAAACTTCTATAAGTGCATTAAAAATATCAACTCCAGTGGTTATATTATGCATTAGAATAATTACCAGAAACTCTTAACTTTTAAGTTCACATCACATCTGCGAATAAACAGACACTGAACTTTGTCCTGTATGTCCACTGCTTTAACAGTACTTTTGTGAATAAATTACCCTTCTGTGAATGTTTTCAACCTGCTTACAGTTAAATGTGATGTCAAATAACTAGTTTTTACAGCAACTGTATTAACTTCAATAGGTTTGATAAATATGCTTTGTTTTTAAAATATGAACTTTAATTCTGACAATTTATCTTTGCCAAGTTTTCCAATATATTTATCATAGTTTTTTTTTAGGAATTGTATCGTAGTATCTTTTAATATTATTTACAAATTGCAGTAGTCTTTCTACATATCAGACGTAAAATTTTATTTTTTCTTTGAATACAAAAATATTTTAATTCCCTTTTTTTTTTGAAAACTATAATTATTTTTTACACCTACTCATAGAGGGCTTTGACATTATTTTAATAAATTGTTAATTAATAAAAAATAAAAAAAGTACACTTTCTAATATAGGAATATTTTGAATGAAGCGGTGATTAGAATCTGAAGACCAAAATAATAATTTGTTTAAAATAATAGTAATTACAATGGAGGAATGAAATAATTTCTATTTTCTCACAGGATGTAACTCACTGGTTATGCCACCTTTTTGCCATTCTCATTCACTGTATTCAATACATGCACATAAAATTGCTCATTGGAAATATTAATTTTTTGAAATGTGGTTATATTTATTTAATTCATGTGTGTAGTTATAACTTTAATTTTAAAAAAATCCAATATTATCAAAAATTAAATTACCCTTTGGGTTAATATTTTTGTCAGGCCCCCGACCACTTGTCAGTGGGTTGCATATGGCTTGTGGGTCTCATGTTTGATCCTGCCTGTTGTAGACAATAAAAATCTAAAGAAAAATAGGATGGAAAATAAATTAATTTTCTGGACTGTTTATATAACTATATAGTAGTTATTGTTAAAAGAGATAAATATATTTTAAGTTCTTATAGAATATATATATAAAGAATTATTTTCAGAAAATTGTGGGTTTTAATCTCAGAGACATAATACAAATGTGAGTTGCAGATTTTTCAGTTATTGAAAACCTCAGCATATCAACATAAGGTTGTTTTCAGTATAGTATTCTTTGTCAATTGTTTTTATTAAATCAAATAATTATTTGGCTTTTTATTTATTTATTTTAGTAAATTCTCAATATGTTAAGTATTTTTTTTTATTTTAAATAAAACTGTAAATACTGCTGTTCCTGCTTGCATATTGTTTCTTATTAAAATATCTGACAATTTCCACTGTCTATGTCTAGCAGTCTTCTTCAGAGCTGCAAAATCATTTATATTTAATTATTTCTTGTTTATTTATAAAAATATACAATAAACTTCTTAATAATCCATAATGCTCTGGAATGCCTTTCGATTTTCAATTATGTCTCTATCCATCCATAAATCTTCCTAAAATCTTCCTAAAAATTCTGTAATTTCTCTTATCTGTTCCTACTTTCGAATTTCTTTTAGGATGCTCTCTTTTTTCTCTTTCCCTGTCATATCCAATTTAATATTTGTTTTGGTAATATTTCTTGAGATATTTTCTGTATATGTCCATACCATTCCAATTGTTTTCATCTGAATTATTATAGTGGGTTCATTATTCATTATATCTCAAACTCTTACACTCTCTCCTTGATTTCTTGAAAACCATTCATCAGTAATCCATTTCTATAGCCATCAATTCCTTTTTATTCTTTCCTTCAATTGCCAAATCTCATTTCCATATATAATGCTACTTTTCATTATTGAGCCATATATTGATTGCTTATGACTTTAGATATAATCTGATTTCACAATATCTTTATTATAGCTATAGCATTACTACCATTACATTTCTTTCTCTTATAAGACTCATCTGTTGTTGTTCTTTGGGTCTTTATAGTTAGATATATTCTTACAATTTCCAATCCATTGCTCAACTTCTAATATTATAATCTTTTGCATTTCTCCAATATACATTTTTTTGTATATCTATTTCTAGGTCCCATTTTCTATATTTACCTATTAATTTTCTATCCTCATAGCTCAAATCATCATGATTCTAAACTAAAACTATGTGATCATCAGCATAACGCAATGTATAAAATATTATTATATAGAATTCTTCTCTCTCCACATTCCCTTATTTTAAGTGCTTATTATAGATACTACTAAAATAATGTAGATGATAGGTAACATCCCCATTTGAATCCCTTGATTGTCTTTGTTATCCAAAATCATATTTTCTATTTTTATTTTTCTGTATATATTACATAATGTTTAAACTGTCATTATTTCCCACACTTCTTTGAGAGAGTTATTGTCATGTTCTCTTTTAGTGTCATTTTTTCTATTACTTAGTTCTCACAGATGAAGTGATCTATTGTTAATTTTCCTTCTGAAATCTGCTTGCTCCTCTGCTTCTAAAATCCTATACTCATTAAATTCTAGTTTTCAAAATATGCACATAGTTGCTATTCCTCTATAATTTTCACAGTTCTCCATTTTACGAATTACAATTATTTCTATTCAGTATGAATCTCATCACTATTAATATACTTTTTACTCCCATTTTAACTAATTTAAGCTAAATTTCAACAAGGCCAGGGTGTTTTTTTAGTGACATATTATTACTGCATCAGTATCTTTTAACGTTATAAAATACTCTTTATCATTTGTATATTTATGCTTTATCTGTTTTATTAAATTCTATTCTATTCTCTATTAACAAACTTTCAAATTATTGTTTCTATTTCTTCATTATAATAGGAAATATTACATCTCTTCTTTTTTCTTGTCTTCTCTCCACCCAAATGTGAATTAATCCTTTAAAATTTTTCTTCTCCTTTTTTTTTTTTTTGTAATTTTTTTTTAGTTTCATGTTTTTTCTTAGATTTTTTTGTATTTAATTCTATTTTATTTTGTTTAATATTTAAGTATTTCTGATATATCGCCTTATTTGATATTTTTATATACTCATATAGCACATTTTGATTATATTTTCATATTTGTACAATATTTTTTATCTAACTTTTAGTATTTATGTTTGATTTCTAATGGGGAGTAAATAAATTATCAATCTAATAACTATTACCAAATGCATTTTCAATGCTGAATATCATACTCATGGTAAAGCAAATCTCTTAATCATTATTGGTAAACCTATGTTATATAAAAAGATGTTTTTCTCTATATAATCCAATGTTTTATTATACATCATTTGCTAACCTATTCATACTATTGTGTTAGTGATAAACTGTGTCTGATTCTTTTCATTCTATCAGCATACTCAGTTCAAATAATTTTAACTGTTTGATGATCATTGGCTGCTGCCCTTTCATGTTATCAAAAAATTGTAGTTTCTTTGGGGTCTTTCTTTGATCTAATGTATAGATATTTAATGCTGTTTTATTTTGGTTGCTTTAGTAATTCAAAATTCACCTTATTATAATGCATCCCGAGTTAAATAATTTGAGAACATTCTAGAAAAACAGTTTAGCAATTAGTTTATTTAATATTGTTTGGGATTTTATATGTATTTTGATTTTTATGTTTGTTTTCAATATGTATGGTATAACAATCAATGGATTTTTCCCCTCATTGTGTTTCATTTTTCAGTTTAGTTCATAATTAAAATTTTTTTATTTGTTTTGTATTTATTGTATCTATTATTATTAAATCTGTTACACAATTTTCTATATTCCAATTTTTATTTGCTTCAAACTTGCATTGGTAGTGTTCATGGAAGTGTTTATGGAATTGAAATCCTGTGAACCCTGCAGATTGTAAAGTTATAGTAATATTTCTAATATTAATAGATTTCACCAACATCAATAATCCAGATTATCATCATTTCACAGACATGTATAGGAATTTTAGGGTTTGAAATTGTTAATTTTTTCGTAGTCCATTTTAAGTTTGAGGCTTTATACATTTTTGAATTTTCTTGTTCACAAATTAAATACATCATTCATATACATTCTATTCATTGTATTTCCATTATTGTTCAAAATTGGCCATATAATTATCTATGTTATATAGACTATTGTTAAATTGTAAGTAATTTTATTATTTGTTATTAAATATTATTGTTATATCTTGACTTATCCATTTTAAATTTTCATTGTAAAGTTCTAACTGTTGATTAATATTACTTTCTTTTAATAAATCAACTGTTACAATAATGGATTGTATTGATCTATTGAACTATGTAATAGTTTTTATATAAGTAAAAGTAACCATCTTTATAACATCAGCAAATGTGGAAGACAAATTTATTAATTACTGAGTCTTAATTCTTTGTGAAATTAAGCTATCATTTTAGCCATTTATGATAATATAATTCTGAAATACTATCATTAATTGTGAAGATTATGTGAAAATATACAGGGGGATAGATATTGCTAATGACAGAAATTTATTCATTTTTACTTTTCTTATGTATGCCTCATTTATGCATTTGTGTAACATTGAAGTAAATTTTTCTTTATTTTTAAATTATAATTATTCATCTTAATAAAATTGTTTTTTTTTAAATTGATTTTTTAAATTAATTTTTTTTTAATTGATATAATAGTAAGTTTTATGAATAAAGTTATGTTAATAATTAAGTTGGTAAAATTGTAAAAATTTAATAGATATATGTATGAAATATGGTTGTATTAATATAATGTTTAAATTTTTGTAGATCTGACGAAGACTGCTAGGAACAGTCGAAACTGTCATATTAATAAATATATTTTGCTTCAAAGTGTTAAAAGAGTGGAAAGTGGTTATTATATGTTAAATTGATTTTTGTTGAGATATCTTTTGATTTAATAGAACCAATCTATATGGTATGTTTGTATAAGAAAATATGGTTGTTTTCTCATCCCTGGTGTTCGCCTAGAGATGTTGCTATTTCTAGGTCAATTCCTAGAAATATACCGTTTCATCGGCCACCCAACAAAAGAGGAATTTTTCTACGTTATAAATGCAGAAAAGAGTCCTCACGTTATGTTGGACGGAGGCAGGCGGTTGGCGGCGACAGAAGCCAACACAAAGAGACTTCTTTCTATGATAAAACACAGAATGAGTTCCCGACGGCTGCCGGTTATGGCTTTTTTCTATGCTAAAAGCAAAGAGAAAGAAATGCTTCTATCGGCTGCCGTAGTAGTCGATTTTGTTCATCATTTTCTCGTAATAGTAGAATATCTATTTTCTCTGTAGTTTCGTGTGAGAGTGTGTGTATTTGAAGCGGTCGTAGTTTTTTAAAATTTGATAAGATGTCTATTTTTTTTAATGTGTTGTAACTTACTTTACTGTTGTAAGTTTAGTAATAATGTCCTGAAGATTCCATTACGAAGAGGTAACCCTCAAAAATTGTTTTTAAGGGTGCCGAACGGAAAAAATTTCAAGGATCACACAAAAGTACCGTTTTCGCGAGAATTCGTCCGTGACTAGTTACTTTTGCTATATATATTGTAACAGTCAAAACACGTGTATCTCGTTAACATAGTGCAGAATTCGACCACCACACAGAACAGCAGCACCATCGAGTAGCGAAGCCACCCATGGTACCGAGTTCGAACATAGTTTATCGGTTCCACACTACAATCTACGGAACAACGCCTCTGATGCGACATAAGTAAACACTTCTTTAGGCACGGTGGTCAGGGAGATGCACGAGATTCATGGTATTGTTTCCGAGTTGGCCAACAATCAAACGAATATTAATTCACATATATAATCGAGGAAATATATATAATGGGCATCGAATAAATGAAAACTTAACTACAGACGTACAGTTAAAATTATTTATTTACGTATTTAATAAAAAAAAAACATTATTAATGTTATTAATCATATTTTATATTCAGAGTTTCAATAGCTAATTGGCAATTTTACTATATATAAAAATACATTTATTTATAAAGAGCATTCATTTATATGAAGGCGTAATCTAGCTACCTAAGGTTCCCGAGTGAGTATTTCTAATGCGTACTGTAGGGGATTTATACTTTGCACTGCAAGAGTCATCCGTGGCGGCGGACATACATTTATTTAATAAAAATATTTATTTTACGACTAAGGGCGAACATTTATTTGAGAGTGGATGACGAAGATAATGCCGAGGCGGAGTGATATAGAGAATGATAAACTAAATAAAGGGACACGTGGTACGCTTTAGAAGGGCGATATAAAATGGCAGCACTGAAACTGCAATGCCGTGAATAAGTTTATAAGGGCTTCGGGTTGGTCTCTGCCTCGACCCGAAGAGGTAAGGTGTCACATGAGCATAACCAGGGACAAGCGGTCCGTGTCGCAATTTGCCAGCTGGCTGCGTGACGGTCGTCAAGCCCTACGGGAACATTATCATGTCCACTTGTGTAGGACGACTGGGGTTAATTCAACCCTATAGAATCCGGAGTATTCACGGCGTGGAATGAGCCATCGTGGCTTCAAAACGTAACACATGTATAAGATCTAAAAGATTATGGTAATATTTAACTAGATTTCAAACTCGGCCCCCCCATTATCAACGTTGACTGAAAGAAAATTGGTGACTCTCAAATAAATGAAATTTCCGTAATTATTCATTAAAATTTAATAATAAAAAAATATCTAATAAGGGGACTTATTACAGCGAGCATGCCAGCTATTACGAAGTAGTAGACCCTGCATTACAATAACTGATTCTTTGAATGCGTGTCGATTTATATGAAATTTAAGTTATTTATAAAGCAAATATTAATGACAATTCGACACGCATTCAATGTTCAAGCGATTATGGATTTAGCTTTAAAACTAAGACAATTATGAGAAGGTAATATTTCAATGATAATTATAAATAAAGTGTAGATTTGAGAAATACACACCTAAGAAGGATAGAGGGAGGTAAGCTAGATTATGCGAGAAATTTACAGATTACATTAATTCTCAAATTTTAGTTTCACAAAATTACAATTTTAACATTTAGAAGTTAGACAAATAGTAGGAGATGAGCTATAGCTTATTTACTAGAGTACTCTATAATTTGGAATACACACACAGGTACCTGTTTTATAAGATGTTTTCGTCCATTTGTTTAATAGTAGATTGTTCGTGATTAGCAGTTTTCTTTCTTGTCTTTGGGTTTTTTTATTGATTTTAACAGCAGCGGCTTTCTTGTTTATTTCAGGCAGCAGATCATTATGGTGTTTTTACGATGGGCAAGGTGAAGTTCGGCATATGGTGGGCCATCTCCCGATGGAGAATAATCTCGGTGCTTACTCGGTCATACCTTGGCAATATCAATTTATTTTAAGATATTTTAGACTCTCCACTCGAGAGCAAAGCTAAAATTCAAGTGAAAGTCTCCAGCAAGTCCAAGATGGCCTCCTTTTTTTATCTTGATCTTTTAATTTTTTCTGTTGAGATATTTTTAGGTTTTCTTTATCTTGCCCTCAGGATAATCAATGCTTTTGCTGGTTTTAATTAGAAAGAAATCTGCTGTGCTATTGTTTGTTTTGTTGTTTTTTTTTACATTCGTTAATTACATTTTTTTGGAATTTTCCTATAATTAATTTATTATCTATCACTGACCGATGCTTTTAAATTTTCAAAGACAAAAGGGAATAAAATTATTTTAACTTTAATTAATTATTGCATCAGATTTTGTTAGAATTATTATTTAACGAAATTTAAACTAAGCAATAAATACGAACTTTATAAATTCAAAATAAATGATTAATATTACACAAGATTTATTTAGCTAAAGAAATCTAAATTATATTACTTTATCCGTATTTATTGCCTTTAATTTGAGATCGAAATGTGTGCGTGTTTATGTTGAATTCTACATATATTTATACATTTTTAATATTGTTACACACACAACTCGATACCAAAAGTTTAAATTTGGGTGGGATAGACCGGTCAGTGAGAGACGACAGAAAAAGGTGAAACTTGAGATTCGAATACGAATCTCACTGTTTCAATATATACGCACGAACAAAAACAACCCAGTGTCTAATTATTAGGAATTACTTGTCCGAAAAAGAAAATTAGTCGGGTATTTTTTTTATTGTTACATTTATTATTTCAAAATAAGATTAGTTTTTATATCTGCACACTAACAAAAACAACCCAGTTCCTGATTAATTACTGTCTTTAAAAAAAAAAAAAAAGCAAATTCAACGGGGTTTGATTTTTTCAATGGAGTCTTTGAATTACGGTTTGTTTGTTTTTATATATACACAAGATTTACCAAAAAAAGAAATCCATTTTCTGATTAATTACTGTCAAAAGAAACGCAAATTAGTCGGCTATCATTTTTAAATTTAGTATTTCAATAACGGTACCCTTTTTATATAGACAGACTTAACAAAAACAACCCATTTTCTGATTCATTACTGTCCCCCCCCCCCCCCAAAAAAAAAACAAATTAGTCGGGTATCATTTTTCAATCGAGTCTTTTGATGACGGTCCTTACTAATAGTAGTCGGTTATCAATTTTAAATTGTAGCATATAAATTATGTTACTTTTGATAGATATAGAATTACGTCTTGCTTTTTTAATTAAATGATTGATTTAAAACTCTTGACCAAAAATACCGTAACTTTTAAAAAAGACACATATAAAGTCCAAAAAAAATGAGAAAAAGCCCCGTAACTTTAAAGACACACAAACTAAAGAAACAATCTAAGATTAATAAACATTGACTTATTACATCTTGCTTTTGAATCAAATTATTGATTTACTCTTGCAAAAAAAATACCGTAACTTTAAAAAGACACACCTAAAGTCCAAAAAAAAAAAAAATTCGAAAAAGCCCCGTAACTTTAAAGACACACACCCAAACTCAAAAACAAGATAAGATTAATAAACATTTACTTATTACGTCTTGCTTTTGAATAAAATTATTGATTTACTCTTGAAAAAAAAAAAGACCGTAACTTTAAAAAGACACACGTAAAGTCCAAAAAAAAAAAAAAAATTAGAAAAACACCGTAACTTTAAAGACATACACACATACAACTCAAAAACAAGATAAGATTAATAAACATTTACAAAAATGGAAAAAACTAACATCATATAATAGTATTAGTTAGTAGAATATTTTATTACAAATCTAAGAAATCAGATCTTTTTAGATCAAATCGATCATTTAGGTCCGGCCCGGAATCGTTATATGTATATGTTTTTGATTAGCATCAACTCCATCCTGTGGCGAACACCAAGGATGAGAAAACAACCGAAAATATAAAGAAGTTTAGTGCTTGTTTATATAAATAAATAAGAAAGAATGTGATACAGTTATATTTTATAGATCTGAAGAAGACTGTTATATAATCAAAATTGTCAGACATTTTAATAAAAAGCATTGTGAAAAGTGCACAAATGTGAAATGCATTATTTGCAATTTTATTTTTCATAAATTATTTTTTCAATAATTTGTAAACAAAAGTTGAAAGAAGTAGGAAAAAGAAAGTAAGTTTGAAATTGTAATTTTTTTTTACTTCTTTTTTTGAAATCAAAATTGAAAGAAGAAAAAAATCAAAAGACAAAAAGAAATTTTTATGATCTCGTAAGTGTATTAATTATTAAATATTATTTAAATTGTTAAAATGTCAAAGCATAAAAGTTATCAATGGTATCATCCTAAACATAAAAGGCATAATTATTTCAATTTATAAGCATCACTTTAGCATGCATTCATAGATAATTGCAGTCTCTAAACAACCTCAGCATTCATTTTTACAATGAGAAATTATATTTTTTAATACAGATATATATGCTATATTTTAAATTTTTATTAAACACCAAATAGATTATCCATTTTTGTTAGCACAATACTACTTTTTTAGTCTACATTCTAACACTGTTTCTATTCATGTGCTAGTGTTTTTATAGGAAAAACATAAATGTTTTCCAAGATATATTTTGACATTAGTCATATCTTATCAGCTGACTCACATTATTTATAGATAATTGTTATTTTAAAACCACTCTATATTAACAACTGATTTATTTTTAAGACAAGAAATTATTATATTTCTTTCTTACAGTTACAAATCTTAATGTTAAGTTAGAAGTTAAATATCCATTTGCTATTGTTTTCTGTTTATTTGATGATAATTATATTAGTTCAATTTATAAGCATCATTTTATTTAAAGTCATTCATGTTTTTCCCACGTCTAATCATATGTTTAAAAAAACTAATATACATATTTATGTTATTTGAGGAATATTTAAGACATTGATCACAAGTAGAAAGAGTTAAAAATGTAAAAACATAGCTATGTACTGATACAAATTTAATATTTATTTAATTTTTAATTTAAGATTGAAGTATATATCTATATTAAAGAAATATAATAATTTTGAATCTTAAAAATGAATTTTAGGATTAACAATGATGTTTAAAGTCAGTCATTATCTATGAATGTATACTGATAAAATTATGCTTACAAATTGACTTTATATACTGTATACTATAATTAGATACAAGTATAATATATATACTTTTAAGCTAGATGTAATTAGAGGGAATTTGAACCTATATTTTAAGCTCCCTTGAGTCATTCATTCCATCTTATACAATCGATACACATGTCCACATACATGCGAAAAAGATAAATGATCTCCAATATCCGTATTTTGTGCTGAACCAGCACTCATCAGTTGATCTGATCATCCCCCACACACATATATAATCAGTGCTCTGTTTATATTAAGATAGCAATTCTACAAACTTCATGCTTCAATCTTCTCCACTCTAACTCTTCAGCTATCCATATCATGGAAAATCAGATGATGGCATATTCAAAGCCCTTGTTTTCCAATTTTGTTGTCATACTCTTTTTAAATCATTCTGATCCCTTATATATAGGACTTTAAGCCCATTGAAATACATAGAAGAGGGGTGGGCAGAATACAATCTAAATATGTAATATTTAAATACAAGTATAGTATATATACTTTTAAGCTAGATGTAATTAGAGGGAGTTGAACCCAGACTTTCAAGCTCTCTTTAGTCATCCACTCTATCTTATACAACTGATACTCATGAAAAAGATAAATGATATCCAATATATGTCCTCGACTTGTATGTTGTTATGTTTATATGACGTGTAATATTTTATTGGAATAATATATATATATATATTTCCAATGCAATATTGTTAGAATATAGTGCAGATTGTTTTAATTTGTGTTGAATTAAAATAGTATTATTTGTGTTTTAGAGTGCAGATATTATTTGTTATGTGTAATGATTATAAAATATTTATTATTATTGTTACAAAATGGGGATTTTTAAGTGTGAAACACATGGTGATTTTGGTATTAGAGTGAATTAAGAAAGAGCTTAACCTTAGTTTTGGTGACGAAAAATGACATCAATTGTATGAGGTTATAAATAAGACTGAAAGATTCAAATTCGCTCTAACATCCCGACTTTAATAGAAGCAAACCTAAGTTCTTTTATATATTTTTTATACTTATTTTAAAAGTATTTGCTTGACAATTACAAATGATGGAGTAGAAGGATTATATTTGTCCAAGGATAAAAGTAATTTATAGATATAATAAACACTTCCCCATTCTTTTCAAATTCATATTTATAAAAGTAATTATGGCAATTTCAAATTTGTTTTAATATTTCCCTAATGAAAAATGATTGTCATGTGTGAACAAAGCATTTTAATAATGAAACATCGAAGCTGACAGTATACTACTGTATATAAAAATTATTTTTATCTACAGATATTACTTTATAATATTCTGAGTATTTTAACATAGGATTTAAACCAATTTATTTCTACATTATATCATTGTAAATGGAGACTAGCATCTGTTTTTTTATAATGCCCTTATGATATTAAATGTTTGCTAAATAAAGGATAAAAAATAATACTTAAGAGAATATTGAAATTTAACAAATACTCATAGTTTTGGATAACTGTTTATGGTACTTTTATCTTGTTTGCTAGAGTAATCAATGGATGGAAGAAAGTTTGTGCATAAAATACCTATCTAGTGCCTACTCATCCAATATCCCCAGATTAGTTTCTGGCTTGTGGCCTTCATCAGTGAGGAGCACTGTATATAGATCTTAGGATCTAATGCAATTTTCCAGCAACCACCTTTTACTTTTTTAGCTAACAATAAAGCTTTGAGTCCAAAATGAAAACACAATAATGTTTCAAGCTAAGTTCATTAGTTTGTATAGTTGTATAGATCTGAACTCAGTTCAGCATCCATACTTTATTGTTGTCTTTGGTTCTGTAAGCATTAAGAATGATGACCATGTGATGTTTGATGGTTTAATACCAATACTGCCCAATAGGATTATGGTGACTGTGGTTATTAAAGAACTAAAGACTCCAAAAAGTATGGATGCTGAACTGAGTTCAGATCTATGCGACTAAAAAAGCTAATGATCTTAGCTTATAAACATTATTGTGTTTTCATTTTGGACTCAAAGCTTTATAATTGGCTAAAAAGGTAAAAGGTGGCTGCTAGAGGGTTGCATTAGATCTTAAGATCTAGGTGCAATGCTCTCAAATCTAAGGCTCCTCATTGATATAAGGCACAAGCTAAAAACTAGTCTGGGGATATTGGACAAGTAGGCACTAGATAGGGATTTTATGCACAAACCTTCTTGCATCCATTGATTACTCTGGTACTACTGTATGGAGAGTTTTGCCTCTGTACATGTTATAAGTATTGAAAATCTGAAAGGATTGCATTGTAGCAATTACTCATTGATGTTTTATTTGGAAAATAAGGTGAATGAATAAACAAACTTATTATAGTTTATTTTAATCAATTAACTTTATTTCAAATATTGTAAAGTTATCATTAGCTTTGGTGTGTGTGTGCAGCAACATTTTTGTTTTACATAAATTTTATATATCATATATTAAACATTAAATAGGTGAATTTTCACTGTGTAAGTACCTATTTTTATTAATATTAATTTGGATGGAAAATATATTTCATAATATTTAATTAGAATATATGTCACAAACATTAATTGTCTATCATTTTTTATATTTATTGTTAGTAAATTTTTAATTCATTTAAACAAATAAACTTGCTTTAGTTATCATTCAATTAGTATTGCAAATCTATTGGCTAATAAAATTTTAATATATAGTAGTTATGTATTGATTTACTATAATAAATAATCATAAAATAGTCCGGGAATCAAATATTTGGTTTGGTAAATATATGTTTTCTATTATAAATGTAGTATATTATTATACAAGTTAGGTACATATCTTACATGATAATAGATTAATTAATTTGATATAGCTAGATGTTTAATAATTAATTAGATCACCATAATTATTTTAACAGTTATATGCAATAGTTATATTTTGTTAATAATTTATAACTCAGATTGTTCAACAGTTAGTAAAATATAAGTATATTAATTATTTAGGGTAAAAAACCGATTATAATTAGATGCTTGCATATTCTCTTAAACTATTATTTATTGGATGTATATTATAGAAATTTATTTAATTAGAAAGATGATAATTTTATGATGTTATAAAATTGGTAATTGCATATATTGAAACTGGTATTTGAATTACATTAAATAGAATGATTTACTTTGTTTAGACTTAAAGCTCATCAATGTAGATTATATATTTCATTTAAATATCAAGCTTTTAATATTACAATTTGCTTGTAATAGAATATTAATAATATTATGCTTTTTGGGGTAATTATAATTTAGAGTTTAATAACTTGGCATAATTTATTGATTTGAAGGACAATTTGTTGTGGTTGCTAATCATATTTGTATAAGTGTGAAATAAAAATCTTACATTTATTTCATGTCATTATGATTTGGATATTGTAAATTGTAAGACCATTTGAAGTATTGATTTTCATTTTTTATCATTATAAGTTGGTGCAAGTGGTAAGATATGTTAGATGAGTCGATTTTGTATATTGTGTTTTATTATAGTTTTAGTACTGTAAACTTATGATTGGATGTTATAAATTTATGAGGTTTTAAAATTTTTTATATATTTTATTAATGATAGGATAATGTGCCTAAATTTGTAGGATAATGAAGCCTCTTATCATTATTAAGTATTTATATTCTGTTACAATTGGTTTATCCAACAAGGGCATATTAATATTTATGAGATATTGTTGCTCTGTTAACATTATTTTAATTTAATTTTGTTAAATTTGTCTTCTGAATTTGTGAGGTGATCTAAATATTAGCTTTTCATATTTTTATTCCATTACAATTGGAAATTAACGATTAGACTATACAGTACTTTTATTCTGTTATAATTGATATCTCAATTTTGTGAGTCATATTAAAGTCTTTAAACCTATCCTTATCATATTTTTATTCTATTACAATATAAATTCATGATTGACATTGCATGTGCATAGTATTGTTGTAATATTGTTGGTATTTATGTTTTTTTGTATTTACTTCTCTGTGGAATACTGTTGAACAGTCAAAACAGATTTAAAGAAATTGTATTGTATTAAATATATATTGAGTTGTTCAGTATTATTACTCTTTGTATTAGATTTATTTAGATTTAATTTTTTTTTCTTCAAATATATTTAACATTTGGAAAATGAAATATATGGGTGAATGTTTTTTTTTTTAACAATTTCAGATTTAGCGAACATTAGGTGTAGTGAATTTTTATGATAACTTGTGTATATAATATGAAGGAGAGACATTAATATTTGTATATATATATTTTTATAGATTCATTTGGTTTCCTGTTTCAAGATATTTTGAGATTACTTCAATTAAGAACATATGGTTGAAATTAAAAATGCATTCGGATAGTGAAAGAAAGTCTCCTGACAGTGACATAATGATAATAGATAAAAAGCCTCTGCTTTGTCAGATGTGTAGTTTTGCTTGTTACGATGCTAGGGAATTACATGAGCACAGCATGAATCATTCAGAGGCAGATGTATTGAACAGGATCATCATTGCACAAGTGAAATCTGATGTAGCAGAGACATTTTATGCTTGCCAAATTTGTGATTTTATGAGTGCTGGTGAAAGACAACTAGAAGAACATTACAAAACTCAACATCCTATAAATTCCAATCGACAAGTTGTACCTAATTCACAATTAAATAACAATACATCTTTAGTAAATTCACAAAATGTTTTAGGAACATCTCATTTACGCCCTATTATGCCTGCGATGAATCAGCCTCTTCCTCTTATTTCAGGGTTTTATGCATGTTCAATTTGTGGTTTACTTTGTACATCTTTAGAAAATGTTCAAATTCATTATCAAACTCATCATTTGGAACTTTTTCAAACCTTAGTTTTGCAACAGATTGGAAATGGCCAAAACTCTAATCAATCAGTTACATACCCTTCCACTATAATGTTATCACAACCTACACAGCCATTATCAACTATTGTTCCCCTAAATTCAGTAGAAGTACGTCCAAAAATTAGAAAAATAGCTCCAGCTGGTCAATTGCCATTTCCAAGAATGTCCTTTAATAATTCTAAACAAGCCATTTTATCTCAGCCTTTTATGACTCCCACTCATGTTCCTATTCCAAACAGCAGTAGTGATTCTACAAATTGTAATACTAGTCATCCTCAGGAATTTAATTCAGCGAATGTTAACCAAATTCCAAAAATACAAGTTATAACAAATAAAAATAATAATAACAATAATAATATTTCTTTAATACCAATTAATGCTCTTGAAATTCCTGCATCGAAAATTGTCAATATTTTTGCCTGTGGATTATGCTCTGTGAAAATTAATGATTTGGACTCTATGTTAAAACATATGCAAAATAATCACAATCATAATAATGTGATAAGTAATCACATTATTCGTGAAATAGTAGGCAGTAGTAATAGATCTAATGAAACAAAACAAAATGTTAAAAACTTCAAATCATCTCAGGGTAAATTGAAAGAAGAAGTTAATCAAAATAGTAACGGAAGAATTTTATCAAAGAAACCAGATGAACATATTAATAGCCCTGGCACTTCAACACTTTATATAAAGGAAAATAACTGTAAATTAGATCGTACTCAGGGTGAAAATGAGATATCCAGTGTGAATTCTATATCCAATATACATAAATCTGAACAATTAGATTTTAAGAAAGACAATGAATCTATTTATTTGCAAAATGCATCAACACTAATAAAATCACATAAACACCAAATTGAACAAATGTCAGATCTGTTAATCATTTGTGATGTGTGTGGTTATGCTGAAAAAAACTTTAAATTAATGAAGTTACACCTTCAAAAAAATCACAAAATGGAAGGATCTTGTAAAACTTTAGAAATAAAGCAGCTAAGTGTAGAAGATATAAAAATAATTGAATGTCATTTAAATTCCAAGAGGCATAATAAAGTTTCTAGAGAATTAGGTTATAAAAAAATAGGATTTTTATGTCAGATATGTAGTTTTTATAGTGATTCTCATATTAGGATATCAATGCATTGTACTTATGTTCATAAACAGGAAGATTCTTTTAATGTTGTGGGAGTGAAGGTTATCCTGCAGCATGAGAATCTGCCACTAACATTTCACAAAAATAGTGATCTCAAAAATTCAGGTTCTGTAAATATAAAGCTAACAAACCATTTTGGAAATAAGTGCCAACAGTGTGAAGAAGTATTTCCATCATCAGGAAAATTTAGAAAACATTTATTAAATGCCAGTCATGTTTTAGTCTGCCATTTTTGTTCCTTTAATTCAAAAAAGCCAAAAATTTTTGCTTTCCATTGTTATAAAAAACATAATATTTCTGTGCCGGATAACATAATTAAAAAGGCTCACAAATGTCCAAATTGTCCATACATTTCAATTTCATATAATAGAATTATGTTTCACATAAGATTCAAGCATCAAGAAGATACAAAATATCAATGCAATTCTTGTTGTAAAACTTTTAACACTCAGTTGCAGTATGATAGTCATTGGTTAGTTCATCAACAGGTTCGTCCATTCGCATGCAGTCAGTGTAGTTATGGTGCCTTTGCGGAATCTCATCTTCAGAAACATATCAGATTCAAGCACAGCTTAGAAAAACCATACCAATGTCCTTTCTGTGATTATAAAACAGTTGTTAGATCTTGCATTGTTCCACATTTGAAAACTCAACATATGATTCAAATTTACGATAATGCAAATATTAATAAATTTATAATAAAAGACAATTCTGAAAGTAATCAAGAAAAAGATAAAAAAATACTTCAGAGTTTAATTAAAGAGGAAGCATATCCTCATTCAGAATTCAGTAATGAAAGTCCTGAGTGGTTAGAAAGTGTTTCGAATAGCGAAGAAGATTCAGGTAGTTCTGAAGATATAACGGATGAAGAAGTGATGATTGAGAATTCTATGAGAGAAAGAATGTAAATATTAAAATTTCAAAAACAACTGCAATAGAAAGATGTTTTAACAAAATGGAATTGGTACTTAAAAAGTGGAAATCAGCTTTTGTTACATTAATGGCACAGCCTATTTTTAATTTTATCTTTTAATATTTAATGATCACATTTGTAAAGCATTATAGTGTCAAAAACTATTGTTTACATTAAAATCAGCTAAAAAATAATGATAATATTTATTCTTTATTATTTAATTTTAATGACTGTACTGCATTATTTTTTTACTTTTTTTTTTAAAAAAAAACTTTAAAGTAACACTTGTGAAATCGAACTCTGTAAAATGAAGAGAGAGTCAAATCATTTTGATATTTTATGCTCTTGTTAATGAATTTTTGAAGCTTTTTTTTTTTAAATTATAATATATAATTGTTTTTTTTTTATATATTTTTTTTTAGCCTTTTAAAATAAAAACTTTATAATGTTAACAGTTTCATTTTACAAATAAAAATATTGTTTGCTGAGCATTCAGTAAAAAAGTATTTAATCATTTATTCTGATTTTTTTTTCTTCAAATAACAAAGTATCTGCAAAATATATTGATTGATGGAAGGTTTTCTTATTATTCTTAGAGTGCTAAATCTCAAACCAATGTTGTATGTGGATAAATTCAATCTTGCTAAACAGAACTACATAGCAAAAATTTACTTGTTCAATTTTGCAATGTTTAATTTTATTTAGTAATGTTGGATTGGTTTGAGATTTAGCGCTACTAAAAATAGTAAGTACAAATTTTTTTATTTGCCATATTGTTGATTAATCCATTGCAAAGTGAAGCTCTTTCTAAGTTTTTCTGATCCACAGCTTCTTTTCTTCATATCAAACTAGAAAACTTTCTTATTCATCCATGTCTGATGTGGTGTCTTTCTAGATCTACCACCCATTTATTTTGTTCTCTTCTGACAATATATCCATTTCAATCAGTTAATTTTTCCAATGTTGTTACTGATACCCCTATTATTCTGTCACTTTTGTACTTTGCTTTCAATCCCTTATTACTTTTAGCATATATCTTATACAAATATTCAAAATTACCCAAATCCAAAACTCAAACAGACTAGCTAAGAAAGTTAAATCTAAAACATAACCAATCGTTTTACTGCTACAAGCAGACTTCTCAAGTGTAAAGAACTACAAAACAACAGCATATTTATGTTAAACATTACCCACAATTCCATTTACTTCCCATCCACCCTTAATATTAAAAGAACTTTTAAATAAATTAATTGCTTCAGAATCATAAATTTTTAATAATAAAGATTTTTTAATTCTTCTTTTATTTCATTTCTCTCTCAAAAAAAAAAAAAACAACAACCTTAGCTTCCTCAAAATTAATAGTGTGACCTGTATCTTTTTCATGGACCTACAAAGCAGAACTAAGATTTCTAACTCTACTTTTATGTACCTTTAGTCTTTCATTTAAGCTCAAACTATTCTGACCTATATAAACCTTATAAAAACAAGGGGTAATATACACTACACCAGGAATAGTCCTCTTATCAAAAATTTCCTTTGTATTATTTTAATGTACAAATATTATAATCTGAGAAAATATATTGATGAATGAGGGCGTTTACAATATTGCTAAGAAGAAAAGGAAACATTCTTTCTTTTAAATATTTAATTATTAATGCTCAATGGGGTTTAAGAAAATCAGATTTAAATGATTTTAAATTTTAAGACTATACTCAAAATATAATTTTAAATAAAGAGTATTTCTTATCAAAGTAATCATAGCACAATATTTAATCACAGAGCATTAAACTTAAATATCGGGACTTGTTGGCATAACTTGTTGTTGGAATTAAATTATGAATTTATCTTTCAAATTTTATACACACTAATTTAATTAAATATAGCTTAGAATTAGTCTTCTTAAAATGTTATCAGTAATTATTACTGAATTAAGTTTAGAAAGTGATTATTACTGAATTAAGTTTAGAAAGTGATAACTTTCACTTTAATAAAATGATAAAGAATAATGTATAACTGTATTACAATAAGTGCGAATGACAAATTTTCTCTTCCTAATTTAATACAGAGTATACAAATGTCATTTTTTTTTATAATTATATTTCTTCTTCACATGATCACCATTTCATATGCTTACACATGTTGTTAATAAGAGTAATGTGATGTGATTATACGGAGTCAGGAATCTCTCAGCAACTATGTCCAGAGAAACCTGTTAGCCACTCTACCTTCTCTTTCCATTTCCTACCCTAAGTTTCTCCATATCCTATCCTGCTCCATCCCATTTCTACAACATAATCTTTGTCAACTCCATAACCTTCATATCTAAATCCCCTTTATCTGTTCCCAAACCCAGCATAAAAACTAATAACCCACTTTCTGTATAATCACTTTGTTTATATTTAGTCTTCCATAACTTCATTATTTGTACCCTTTGTGCTTTCAAGCATTTACATTGAATCAACAGATGCTATGCCTTCCTTACACAACTTACAGACTAAATCACCCATATTTTTCCATTTACATGTATATTACCTTGCTGTTAAAGATCCCGTTCGAGCCTTAAACAGTAAACTACTTTCCTTGCTATTATCATAAATTAACTCGCAGCCAATGTTTCGTTTATTTCTATATATATTTAAACTCTTTTTACTCTCTATACTAGTTCTCCATCTCTCCAGTTCCCTATTCTTTATTTAAGTTTGATATTTATTAATGCATCTATTCTTCTATCCCATTCCTTACCACTGTAACACTCAACATTCCTTTAACACAATCATCCCACCTCTTGTACAAGTATACTGATATAAATTCTTTATCCAAATCTTCTGCATAACATATTACCTTTCTCATTCATCTTTGCCTTTACTCATAACCCAATTAAATACTATTTTGGCTATTCTTTTATTATTCGTAAACAGCCATCTACCGAACATTTTAATTTTACTTTTTGCATCTCTCATATAAAAACTTGACCATCCCATTTTTCCTTGAATTGCCTCCTTTGCTGTCCACACCTGCATCTAATGCATGTCTTTCTACTTCCCTTTATACTTTTTCTAAGTAATCTAATATCCCTTTACTAACACATAACGCACCATTGCCATATGTTAACCCTGCTACTGCCACTCCCTTCCATACAATTCTAGCTACATCATATTTATTATATGAAAACACTGTTAACTTCTTTATTAATTCCTTTCTTTTCTTTGCTTCATTTTATCAATTTTTTCTCCCATTCATCCAAGCAATTTTTCTGATTACTCAAGATGATTCCCAAATAACTATATCTATTCACCACACTTAATTTTATATCCCCAATAAAAAATCTTTGTCTTCTCTTTCCCCAATATTAACTATCATAATATTTGATTTTTCTTCACTAAATTTAATCCCCATCTCTTTACCCACCCTTGTGCATGTCCTCAGCATAACTTCCATATCTTCTCTTTCTGCACACAAAAAGACATCATCCGCAAAAAAAAAAACCTGACAAAGTATATACTCCCTTGCCACCTATTTACAGTATCTCCATCCCTCTTCCTAGTCTTTCTATTGCTCTCTCCATTTCACTCAAATACAACAGAAACAAAATAGGTGACATAGGGCATCCTTGCATTAGTCCCACCCCATTTTTAATTCATTCTATATCCCCTAATTGATATGTATAGTAATTATTTTCATATAATTTCTTAATAATTTCCATTAAAGCTTCATCCATTTCCAAATTTGCTAAACTTATCCATAATCTATTTCTATTTACTCTATCATATGCCTTCTCTATATCTATAAAACTCATACATAACTGTCTACCTGAATTCCTATTCATATCCATAAGTTGTGTAACTACAAATAAACTATCTCCTACATGCCTATATGACCTAAAACCTCCTTGCATTTCCCTCATTACATTATTTTCTTCCATCCATTTTGCAACTCTTTCAGCCATCATATATGAAAAAACTTTATATGAAACATGTTACTGCTATCGGTCTATAACTGTTTAACTTTCTATAATCATTGCCCTTTCCTTTAAATAATAATCTTACTCTTGTATTACTCCAACTACCCGGAAAAACCCTCTTCTGTGCCATCTTATTAAAACATGATAATAGCTTTACCTATGCCCTAAATTCATTACCATCTCTATTGCCCATCCATCTAAACCTCTTATCTTTCCACTTTTCAATTTTTTCACTGCCTCATTCAGTTCATTTTCTGTAAACCTAATATTCCCATTACTATATGCTTTCATATTTTCTATCCCTTTGCCCTTCACATCTAACATCTTTTCTATGTCCATTACATGCCTATTCAAGATTCTCTCTAATTCTTCTTTAGAGCTACACTCTATCCCTCATCATCTAGTAATACTATCTCCTCTACATTTCTCCTTTTAATGTAATTCCAAAATTTTTTACTCCCATCTTTTCCATTTTTATTAATACCCTCCAACAATTTACTATTCAATTTCATTCTCTCTATAATTAGCTATTTTAGCTAACTTCTTCTTTTCTAAGTACTTTTCCCATTTAGCATTAATATCCTTTTCACTTTCTTTGTTCTTAATATCACACTTATATTTTCTGTATGCTTTTTTCCCTCTCTTTTACACTTGTACTAACTCTCATTTTTTTATTACTTTTATTCTTCTGAATATTCTCACCTAAAACCCTATTTGCCATTTTTTCCATTTCATCACACCAGACCTTATACTCACCCTCAGCCAACTCTTCCATGGTTTCTTCAACTTGTATTTTATACTCTTCCAACTTATTCTTATCATTCACTCTCCATCCATATCTTTCACTACTGTTTCTACTTTTATTTCTATTCTCCATCACATTATTTACCATTTCGATTACAAAGAAATTATGATCACTATTACATACTCTCTCTTCATTATCAAACACCTTAATTTTCCGTACTTTATTCATTTTCTCTTTATCTACCAATACATAATCTATTATGTGGAATATATTATTTCTAGAACATGTGTATTGTCCCTCATAAATATTTGGTAAATTTCTAATGCCCAAATTCACTCTGACAAAATTTCTTCAAAAGCTGTCCATTCTTATTATCTACATCATCAATTTCTTCAATATTCGTAGCTCCTATAACCATTATTCTCTTCCCCTTTTCTTTAAAACTCTGTACAAACTTTCCATACAGTAGTGCAAGCCTTTGTAATCAATGGATGCATGAAGGCTTGTACTTGGTGGCACTACTGTATGGAGAGTGGTACTCATATTTATTCTTATATTAACAGACATTATTTATTAATCTTATATTATTAAAATTTATATTTTACTCTTATAAGCATTTCATCTATCCTAAAACATATTTAAATTTGTACAATGCCTTACTCATTAACTGTCATAAATATTTTTCTTAAAGAAATAAAATAAGAAAATAATTAAATTTATAAAGATAAATAAGTGGATTTTTCTTATCAATATAATCCATTGCAGTGGGCATGATAAATCATAGATTCCACAAATTGCTTTGCAATAGTAGGATGAGAAATTTGATAAGTAAGGGTCACTAGATCAAATGACCTTCGGAGCAGCTAATTATATCATCAAATAGCATTATATAATCAAAAATATACATAAATATTAAAATTAAATAAACATTTTATATTTTAATTAAAGTAATTATAATAGTTTTGGGACAATTGTCAATGTGAAAGTCTATATTAAATCTATAAAGTCTGCAAAAGTGCACATAGAGAGCGTACCAATAGCTCAATTAACAAGCTTGTAGTTACAAAAATGCACATAGAGAGCGTACCAATAGCTATTGGTAAGCTCTATGTGCATTTTTGTAACTACAAGCTTGTTAAAAGTAATGTCACATTATATATGACTTGTTTTTTAATTATTATCTGCAAAAGTTTTTTAAAAGAAGCTTTTTAATACATTGGGATTTACCAACAATCTGAAATTAGTCAAAATAATTCTTACAAATAAACAGAATTATGAATTGATGCATAACATGAGTTTTCAGTTTTCTTTCATAAGAACTTATACATCACGGATTATTGTATCCAAGATATTAGTTCTAAGTTATCTGTGAATTTTAAATCTTCTGGATAGTAGCAAATATTATATATACACACAATGTGTAAATATGCTTATGTTCTAATTCCTACAAATCAACATAACCAAAAATAATTAATAAAAATATAGAATATCTTGCAATAAACTTTTCAAACTTTTTTCACTTGTGATCTCTTTTATCCAAACAAATATTTTCACGGCTATGGGTATAACGGTATATAAACTAGAAATATTAATTAAAACATAAACAATTCTTTGGCATGCATACAAATATAATTTTACCATTCATTAAAAACAAACATATTAATGAGATTGTTTACTTTTACATAAAGAAGTAAATCTTGGATGAATATCTAATAATGCAGGATGTAGAGCTTCAATGTTTTGCAGAGTTGATCGAATTTTTGATTTTATAAGCATTAAAGCTGAAAATGCCGCTTTGTGTAAATATATCATATAAAATGGTAGAAGTATGTTTATGACCATTTCAGAAAGTGTTGGAAATTCTGTCCTAATTCCTAGCCAAAATTTATTTAATGATTTTTTTGGAAACTAAAGTTTTAAACCTATGTTGCTCGATAATTTGGCAAATTCTTCTTGAGCATTTAATGATAAATGACTGGCATTAATCATTTCAAATGAGTATGGTTTATGAACCCAATTTTCTTTTCAATATCAAAATTTGAAGAAACGTATTTTTGAAATTGTGGTCTCCAGACATTTCAAATGATCAATTATAACTTTTAGAATTAAATCTTTGGAAATGTTATTTCAATTATTAAAGCATCTATAGTTGTAAATATTTTTAAAGATCCATTTTCCATTCTAGCCTTACTATATATATTAGTAACATAAATATATTATAATTATTTCCTTGAAGTGACATGTTAAAATCATTCAATTTTTCAAAAATATCTGACAAATAATGTAGTTTTAAAAGCATAATTTATGTGAAAAAAATGAACAAAATCAGATTTCTGCTCACTTAAAAATATAAAGAACTTCATCTTTCAATTGTGATAATCTGTATAAACTTCATTCTTTTGAAAGCCAATGTACTTCTACATCTAGCAGTAAGGTTAGGTAATCGGAATTCATATTTTTGCAAAGATATGAAAATAGACGATTGTTAAGAGCTCGGCTTTTTATGAAATGAATAATTTTGATAACATTGCAAAGCACAGCATTTAAATCTGGTGATATTTTCTTAGTTACGAGTGTTTTCCTATGGATCATGAAGGGAGTAAAAATATGTTCATTGTCATCAACTTTAACTTTTGATACAAATCCAATATTCTTACCCATCATTGTCCCAATACTATCTGTACAGACAATGACACAACTACTTTATTGTAAACCTTCATTTGTGAAAAATTCATCAACTTTTAGATGTTTTTCCCCTCTAGTGAGTGCTCCCAAAGGAAGACAAAACCATAATTCTTCATGTACACTTCCTTCCTATGCATATCTTACATAAAGTAATTGTGCCATGTTAGAAATATCAGTTGTTTCATCCAACTGAATTGTAAACTTTGAGCTGTTCTTAAGCCTAGTAATAAGTGCTGCAATTATTAATTTCAGAAATTCTTCTGGAAACTATCTTTTGATAAAGAAATTTTACAAATTTCATCAATATTTTTTTCCATGAACTAAAAGGCAACATGAAATCTAATGTGCGGGACTTATTATTTTTTGCAATTAAATAAGTTTCATAAGATGCAAGTAAATACATTTCATTGTCAGCAACATTGTTTTTCTGTATTTGAAGATTTTAGAAGTCGTTCAAAGTATTCCTTTGGTTTATTTCAGTATGTTGCATGCTCGGTACTAAGATGTTGCTTTAGCTTGGATGTTTTCATGTTTTTAGCAGCCAAAACTTCATTACAAATTAAGCAAATAGGTTATTTTACATCATTATGATTAACATAAGAAAATTTAAATGCCAAAAACGAATCATCATATTGTTTTTTTCTTATCGAGTTAAGTTCACTTTCTGAATACTACAACCTGCTAGCAAGGAATCTGCTGCAATGTTATCACCATTTTTATCCTTTCTGTTTAAATTTAACCTCTCTTGTCCATGACAAAAAAAATGTTTACTTAAAATATAAATATAATTCAATTGTTACCAACTTTCTTCTTTTCTGAACCAATGTGATATCTGGTAAAATGAATATATACATGGAAAAGATAGTTTTTTTTAATAATATTTAGCTTTATTACAGTCTAGCATGCTTTCAATATATTTTTACTATATCATATTCATGGCATACAATGTTGTGATTAAATGGCTCTTTATATCAATGTTTAATTAACTGTTCATGTATTCAATTTTAATTTAATATTTAAATAACCCATTTCTTTGAAATAGGTGTTGTTTCTTTTTTGTTAATAGAAAAACTTCATTCTTCCCCCTTCTTTATCTTCCCTTCTTCCTCTCTTGCCTTCGCTTTGCCAACATGACCGTTTTGGTGAAATAGGTGTGTTCCTTATCTCTGAGGGCTCTTGTATAAATATCTGATATAGTAAAAATATATTGAAAGCATGCTAGGCAATAATAAAGCTAAATATTTAAAAAATTACATTTTCTGTGCGTATTTTCATTTTACCAAACATCATAATTAAAAGTAATATATATATAACATTGTAATTATTAGGGTTTTTTGATATTAATTTTGTTTTACTCGTATCCCCATCTTAGAAATTTTTAAGAATTTGAAATTTTTTGAATATATAAAAATTATGTTCTTTAAAACTTCAGGCCAAGTCAGCCTAAGGATCTCTTTAAAAAAATGAACTTAATTTCAATAAAAAAAATGCCCTGCAATTAATTGATGTATTTCACTTGAAAAATTTTTGATTATTATTTCTGTTTGGAAAGTTAATATAACTAAAACAAAAATTGAAAGAACACTTGCAACATTAGATTTATTATTTTACTTTTAAACTAATAAACCATATTTATCTATAAAACACACGATTTATTCTTTTTAGAATAAAATACTGACTTCAATTTATGAAATTAAATTTGTTTAAAAAGAGCCGATTTTTAAACTTCTGATTATTGTTTCTGTTTAGAACAGCTAATTTTATGAAAGAAAGTATTTATATAAGTGAAAAGTTGAAAAAACCTGTTAATTTTATACTTATCTGTCGAGATAACAATAGAACAATTTTACTATAAAACACTATAATTCAGGACATGCAATAATCTCAATTGTGCAAATGGAAGTGAAGTAAAATACATAGATCAAACAATGGGGATACGGTGACTAATCACAGTTGTGAGTTTGCATAAGTGCTCTTTCACTATCATAAACTCACAGAAATACTATACACATAGTATTGCCAAACTGATTTTGAATTGTCGCCCGCTTCGTATCCAGAAATTTTTTAGTTTTGCTAAAATTTTTGTGACCCCCCAAATTTAATTATGTGACTTCATATGGGGTCACGGTCCACACTTTGAAAAGCCTTAACTTACAATGGACAAACAACATATTTAGAGCCAGATCATGCTCTTCCACCCATATTTACAATCTATGCTTGGCTTATATTAAACTAGCAATTCCTTAAACTTTAATGGACAAGCTTCAATCCTCTCACCCCTCCAACTATTCAATTGTCCATTTCATTGAAAAACTGATGATGGAATGCTCAAAGTTCTTGGTGGATTTGATATTGTAGTCATATCCATGTAGATGTTATATTAATCTAATACCTATTATTGAACCATTACATATCCATATATATTAATAGGAGAGGGATGGCCTGAACTTATACTATGATGTAATATATTCCCAAGCAACATGTAATTTGCTTATACTGTTTCTTAATTTTGTAAGTAGAGGGATTTGAACTTAGGATTTTTCAGTCTATATTCACCCTCCAATCCATCTCAAGCAACTAATACACTGAATATGATCCATGGACTTTAAGCAGCAGAATTTGTACCTTTACTACTTTATCAAACTATGTAAGGTATGCCTTGTAGTAATATATATATATACCGGAAATGACTCAACCTGGGTATGATCAAAGGATCTAAAGTACCAGAATTTATCACTACCATTGTACCAACAATGCAGAGCACAGTTGGAGCTCATTTGTCTTTTACAGTGTCTTTATTCATTTGGTTTAGCAATATGTAGTACTGGATTGGTTATTAAGAACATCTATAATATGCATGGAAAAAGAGTTAAATTACTCCTCGAGTATACTTAATTAATAAAAAGATATATATTAATCTCTAACTGATTTCAAGTTTATATCTGTGCCAGAGATAATCTCTAGTTTAATAAATGTTTAGGGATAATCATAACTTATTTATCTAAAGTTGGTCATGTCAAAGGTGTGAGTGGGATAAGTTTGACACTTATAAATTAAAATGTAACAATTTTATATAAAGTATGTACACTCTTTTTAATTAAACTGATTCTTTTTTCATCTTTCCCTCTAACTTAACATTTCAAAACACTTTCAATTAATATAACATTTTTATGTATTTGGAAGTGATTTATGATTTTAAGAGTAATTTTTTTTTTTTACCTATTCTAGAACCATCTACTGTAATTTTGAGTATCCAATGGATAACAGATGACTGCAGATGGTTTCCAAAAAAGTAATAAAATCTTGGGGATTCTGAACACCCAAGTCCCTTTAGTTAATATCATTCAGCCTCTAGGAGATAAAGTCCTTGATTGTCTCTTACAATATAATAAAAAAATTAAATACCCACAGATGCATTTCATTTTAAAGAAAGCAAACTAATATCTTATTCAAAAACTATCAGGTTTCCAATGAAAAAATTCCTTGTTTAAATTCATAACAAAGGTTCATGTGTTAATGAGCAATCAATCTCTTACTATGTAATCAACCATATAATAACAGTTATGATGACAAGAATATCTGAATTGGACATTAGAAATTTGCTCTATTTGTTTCTTCAAAATCAAAAACTTTTTTTAACTTCTTTTTGGACACATATGTCATCTAAGCATTAAAAATAATCATCACATGCTTTCTCCTCATCTTATACTCTGATTTATAAGAGCAAAGTCTATTTCACTGCTGTCAGCTTTGTCAACTTTTAAATAATAGATATCAGCACTTATTAATTCCATATCTATCCCCAAACTAGATTGTAAATTATCTCCTTAGAAGCTTGGTCTTGGTTCAATTTTCCCTGCCATGTAGGAGTCACTTTTTACCTTTGTTGTACTATCAAGATATAGCTCTGATATAAGCTCAATAAACCCCAACAAAGGAGTTGCTACAGATTAATGAGAAAACTTGTTTAGCCTCAGATTGTCAATTTTTTAACTGATAATTTCCTAGAAACATCAAAAGATAAAGCTATCTCTATTTACATGGATATAATTTCTTAATTTTCATTCTTTATTAAAACTAAACATCCATAAAAAAATATAAATTCAACATATATATATATTGTAACAAACCAATTATAATGACTGTGTAACCTCAATAAACTTATTGTGCCGACCATGTTGTTGTGCCAAAGACTGTAACCGAAATCTGATACACCTGTGGTGAACATAAGTAATCAAACCTACCACATTGCACACTAAAAACTGTAACTGAAAAGTCTGATCACATCACAACAAACAAAATTAATGATATAACATGAAATTGTTATGATCTAATCTGGTTGCGGCCAGGGTACACCATGAAGATCCATCGTAGCAGTATGTGAAAGTAACATTAGACAAATTATAAGTATGTAATTTTATTATCCTTTAAAACTTTAATCTGCGATTTTTCATTGCATGAGACCTTATGACCGACCATGGACAAGATACCATAATTTGTGAAACTATTAAAGATGAATTTTAGAATGACATATATGATTTTGGTACAAATGCTAGTCTAGGTATGAGCTTTGCAATAATAATAAGCATGGGAAACTTGGGTTCTTTCCTTATAAACTTAAATTTATAATTTAATAAATAGCAGTGAGACTCTTGTTATGTTTGATAAATTACAATTATAACATTAAAAAATAAATTCAACCATAGCATTATTTGGTAAATCTGTTTATAAGTTTATAAAATCAATTAATTTTATATCGTACTAGAATCAACAATGCAAAGCTAAAGTGATGGAAAAGGCAAATGGAATTTTATTGTACCCTACACATCATAAACTACCAAGGACAAAAGCATTCAAATGTTTTCTCAGAATATTACTAAGATTCTATGTCATACTGACAACAGTGTGTACTCCAATGTATGCTCTATTCAAGATATAGGATTTCTGTTTTTATGAATGACAAATAGCAATGGCACAGTAAATTTAATTATAAATCAATATTTATTTACAATTTTATGATTAAAAAATAATTGATATATGATGTTTAATATAATAAATAGATACATAAACAAACAAATAAATAAATAAAATAAACAAAACATCATTCCATTTATCCACCTCAATAAATATATTGTAGGCACAGTTTTATAAAAGCCTAATCATAAATTTTATTATAATTTGATCTAATTTCTGCCTTGAGGAAAATATACTGAATTTCAATATCAAATCATGAAATACCCAATGTTTCAGTTCCAGAAACAATAAACCTATACTATAAACCTATAATAATATAATAAATAATATTATATTTGCAGGAATTAGCTATAAGGCAATACTAAACCAAAGTGAAAATTCAAACTTCAATTCAGATAAAATATTAACAAACAGGTAATACATTATGGGGACAATTTAGCTAAGATGCCCTACTACACTTTATGACCGAACTTATGTTATATTTATAGATAGAAGAAGATGATTTTAGCATAATAATACAAAATACTTTGCCCAAACTTACATTTATGAAGTAAAATGATATTCCTGTAGACAACACTGAATGCCCTGTGGGTTTATACACCACAATGAAACAAAACATATAATTACAAAATTCTGCGGATTAACCACCAGCGCAGGAATGAGTATAAAAATACAGAAAGTGGCAAATAATTAATCTGTGGATTAACCACCAGCACAGACTAATGCCATTTAACATTATAAAGCAATATTAATATTTACTTCATATTTAAAGTGCAAAATCATTCTCCTCAGTTATTCTGCTAATTCAGGAAAACATCAGCAGTTTAGCAGATGTGGGTTCATACATAATGAAAAGTGTTTCAATAATAAGGACAACTAATATACTGATTTATCTTGCCTAAAATATAAACATAGTAATAATGTAATACAAATGACATGAGTATAGGAACAGAACCCTGGAAAGACTCATAAGACATTTCATGAGAGGTTGATACACACCATAAATTTATTAGTAATTCTCAAGCTTTTCGCAAGCGCTATTCCTTCAAATAAATATTTTATTCAATCCCATGAATATAATTTAAACATAGTAAAAGTATAAATCATGAACCTCACATATAAGTTCATATAACAATAAAATTAATTCATTCTTACTCAAATACATAAATAAAAGTGTACAACATTTTTGGAATATTAAATATTATCCATGAAATCAATATAAAATGTCTTGAACAATGAATACACATTACACAAAGTAATAATTATAAATTATAGCCGAATTCCATAGATGTGATTATATCCATTTGTTCTAGTTGTTATGAGTACTTTTAAATTAATGAATTTTATGTGGGTTCCATGAATATGAGATAATTCCAAAAGCATGACATGTAGAGTTTAAATGAAAATGTTCTTCATAGGTTATTAAATTCTACATTTTATCTAGCATTGTTCCAAATTTATAATATCCAGGCTATATTATCCACCTTTAAATCTAGAAATAATAATCAGTGCAAAATAATTTAATAAATCAATATTGGCGATAAAAATCAGAAAGTAGTTTTAGTTAATTGTTTAAAGGCTGTTATCATTATTTAAGTAGTAAACAAATTAAATAGTAAATACATTACTGGCAATATACGTTCAGATAAGATAGTCAATTCTTTATTATTTAACTGATACACCAAAACGTCAAAGTAATATTTCAATAAAATTTAAATTTGATTTTAAACCTCTTCTTTTTTTTTTTAAAGTAAAGTTTTCATGTCTGAAAAACATCTGCAATTAAAATATTTATTTAATGTTGCCAGTTTGCATGCAATAAAGTATTCCAAAACTTACTGATTTTCTGCTATTAATTCTACTTTTAAAGTTAAACGTTCCAACATATTTCAAATGTAGATAAGAAAATTATTAACAATTTGATTCAGTGGCTGGTAGACTTGAACAGACCCTTTAAATTCAGCAACTCATACTGTGTTATTAAATATCACCATTTTATATTTAAATTCATATGAAAATTCTTGGTTAATCCGTTTGCTTATCAATTATTTTTAAGATATGCTTAACATGTTTTGCTTACATGTTACTCTTACACCATTTTATCTCTTAATAATACTATGAACACTCTCTTTCACTGAAACACACACGTATATTTATTATATTTTTATCTAATGATTAAATATTAGTTAAATAAATGGCTTTTAAATTAAATGAAAATAATTTCTAAGATTATTTTAAATAAATAAGAATTATTATTTTTAATCACATTTTACTAAACTTGATGTGTGCTGTTGATTTCTTACAGGTTAACATATTTGATCCAAATAAATGGATGGAAAAGAGCAATTTTAAATATATTAAAATAATACAGGCAATAAGCAAGGCAAAATATTACTTATTCTCACCAATAAATTATTTTGAATGCAAGTAAATAGTTTGTTCAGAATGCAAACCAAGGCAATCAAATCACCAAGAAGAAGACAGAAATTTTTATATCAGTTCTATCAATCTTTATATTTTACACTAAAATATAAGGTTACAATATGTTTTTCTGAAGGTTTGTGATGATGGTGTTTTAGTGATATTTAGATATTGGGTTATTTCCATAATCTAATATGAGTATTGAATGTCTTTAAAAAAATTTAACTTTATTTAAATATTCCAAATACATGCAACTGTTAGTAATAGCACACAGGTTAGTATATACACAATGTTTCAAGAGGTATTAATCTCCCCTCTTCTTCAGGTGTTGCTGGCCTGACAGTACTAGCATGGGAATCGAACCTGGACCCTTAGAATCTTGAGTATTGAATTTTGAAGATAATGTTCTAACCAACTGAGCCATCATATCAAAGCATTACCTTAAAATTCAATACTCAAGAATCTAAAGGTCCAGGTTTGATTTCATGCTAGTACTGTCATTGGTCAGGCCAGCAACACTTGAAGGAGAATAATACCTCTTGAAACATTGTGCATATACTAATGTGTTGTAATGGTCAGAATTCATATGTCTTGTGAACTAGTTGCACAATCTTTCCACTACATTCTAAGAGCAGCACCATAGGTGGGTTCAGGGCCTACAATACTGGTTCGAACCTAGGAGACTGACTACACAACATCACTACAGGACAATTTACCTGCTACCACATTAGCAAACATCTTTTAGGCCACCGGGGTCAGGGAGATGCAAGAGACTCTAACTATTTAAAATTATGCTTACTATTATCCTAATGAATGACCTTTGTATACTAAAATTATTTTGATGTGAGACACTATGCCTATAGGATATTAAGGAAGAGACATATGGATGCAGTTATAATTAAAATACTATATATGTTCAATATTAATCTAAAATGCGATTACATATTTGAGTTGGGTAACTTCCAAGACTCCTTATATAAAATTAAATGATTAGTATAACTTTATTTATTTGATCTGGCCCTTTGGGTATTTAATAAAAACACACCTATTCCATGCCTAATATTAGTGATATTAGTCATCATGCGAGGTAAGTATTTAATGAGATATGCAGCCATGAATATACTCGCCTTAATACTAGATTATATATTTACAAGTTTTATCTATTAACTAATTCTAAGGGGCCTGTTATTAGAGGGCAGATAATGTGGAAGACTTGGGAAGTGTAATCATAAGCATATAATGAAAAGATAATTAAATGGACAAGAGATGGTATTCATAGAGATGCCAAGTAATAATTAAGTAGCGAATTATGATGCGATGAGCCATTTGGAAATATAAAACTCATGGGCGGGCTTTCTGCCGGGGACCCTATGAGACCGGTCATAATCGCAGGTTCGAGTATATGGGAACTTCTGCCATTGTCACTACTCGACTGCATGAGGGATTCAGCTAGCCATTGGAGCACTTCTAAATATGCCCTTCTGTATGGGAGCAGAATGATACTCTTGAGCATGGGTATCCAGTGATTTCTATGGCTTTAAAAGAGAGAATTTGGCATCACTACACGATAACACCTATCACTTATGGAACATAGTAATATTTATATTTGAAATAGCTTAAAAATGATGATTCACTCCCAAGGCCCACATTTATGAGTTATTTACTTGCAAGCCCTCAGATAACCAGATATTAGTTTGTCAAGCATAGGTAAATAAAATATAAACCAATTAATAATACTAAAAAGAGAGGAGATCAAAATTCTATTTTATTTCTATTGTCAAATTGAGATATCCGTCTGCACTAAATTATAGTACACCTGCATCTCTATGGTCATGGCAATTTATTTAAATGCAATATAATAAAAAAAAAAGGGGGAGGGAAGGCATAGTAATATAAAATGAGATCGCATCCAAAAAATAAATTGGTTTACAAATAAGGATAGATAATTCCTGAGCTAGCAGCTTTATCAATATCAAATGAATTTATTGTAATTATACTATTTTAATGATTTCGTGCATTTTGGCGAAGACTACGATTGCTAATTTAATATTTAATAAAACTAATGGTCTATCTAGATCAGAAATCAATTTAGGCATGAAATTAATTGCATAAATAAATAAATAATAATAAATGGATATCCATGGAAAAAGGGAAAGATTGTATATTAATTAAACATTTAATAGAGTTACAGAGTCTTAATTTTTATAGTTTCAAAAGAGTTTACACAATAAGAAAATTATAGATAAATATACAGGTTTAAGATACGAGCTATAGCTTTAAAGTTAAGAGTCAGAGATCTTAGAGATTTTGGGTACTGGTTACCTTTGAATTCAGACAAACATGCATGTTTCTAAGTAATCATTTCTGGTCTATTGAATATTAAGCAGCAGTTTTTCTTCAACAATTAATTTCATGTAATTAGCAGCATATGGATTTAGCAATAATTCAGTTTATTTTCTAGCAAGCAGGGGATCCAGCACATTTTCCAGAGGAGAACAGCAGGCCCACTCCTTGATCATGGCAAAATATAACACAAACAGCATAATTTAATAATATTTCAGCAAGCCGACAAAACAAATCAAGGGAAGAGAGCACACAAAACAAAAAGGCAAGAAAAGAGAGAGAGCCCCAAATATAAAATTCTGATGTTATTTACTCTTTTTCTTTCTTTTTGCCTATCTTGTGGATCCATCTGACATTACGTAGTTATTTCCTTTTATGTCCACCAAGTAATACCCACAGATTATTTAATGCATTAAAAGCACATGTTCAGTTTGTACTTTCAATCCGAAAATTTTGCTTAATACTTTCTTTTGTATTTTACTTCTGACCTAATTATAATGCATATATTTCTTAAAGCTAATTAAAAAGCTTTTAGGGATTCCTCAGTATTCTATTGTCTCTCCCCACCCACTATGATTTTGCAATTTTACTTAAGCAGGGGAATTTTTATTTTTATAAATTTATACATTTTAAAAGTTAAAAGCAGATTTTAGAATTTACAAATTAAAATGTTGTAATTATAAATTTTATTAAACGCTCACTATTATTTCAGTAATAGTTTTAACAAGGCTGTAAACCTTAGCAATGAGCGTCTGAAAAAATCGTCACTAGGGACCTCTGTAGGTCTTTAAAACACATGCTTAAAAAACACATGCTTAAGCATGTGTTTTAAAGACCTACAGAGGTCCCTAGTGACGATTTTTTCAGACGCTCATTGCTAAGGTTTACAGCCTTGTTAAATTAAAATGTTATAATAAAAATTGATCTAAATAATTAATAACTTGTAGAAATATTAAATATTATAAATTAAAATAAATTATTTAAAGTGCGTTATTTAATCTAATATTTATCTGACATTGAAGTCTGTGTGTACACACGGCATATTTAACAAGCATTTATATATATATAGTACCATTATACGCACACAGTCCAATATTGAGGGTTTAAATTTAGGTGGGATGGAGGAGTGGGTAGAAGATGATAGAACAAAATATACTGAGGTGAAACTAAGATTTGAACTGTCTCACTGTGTGCTATTACTAACAGTTGAATGTATTTGGAATATTTAAATTAAATTTTTCTAAAGACATTCACTAGTCATATTAGATGATGGAAATAGTCCAATATATAAATTCAACATATATATGTATGTAGTGTCATCAGTTTTATAACAACTTTAACATTATCATTTAGTATCTATTGATTATTCAAGCTAATAATAGATAGCAGCAGTGGTCTTGAAAACATAGAATTTGTTCCTGCAGTATTTAAAGAACATCTTGCATTAATGAAATCATTTTTAATAATAATTTTAAAGTAAAATAGTTGATTTTTGAGGAAAAATAGTGGCAATCTTCTATTGATAATCAGGTAACTTTTTTTTTTATTGTGGTGTTCTTTCTCAAAAAATTATTTGTCATATAAGGTATTTTTCAATGGATTAAGTTTTTCATATATTACATAATCTTATATGGTAATATTTAAAGGTAATAGTAGGTTATATAAAATTAACATTTCTATCATATTTATATATATATTGTAAAGGATGGAAAGATCCACCCTTTCCATTAAAATGCCATTTATGTATAATAAAAAAATTCTTTAATTAAGCTTTGATGTAGGAATTTCTATATAGATAGCTGTTGTTATTATTTAGTTCATTTTTATTTTATTTCAGTATATACCTTTATAGGTGATTGTGAAATTTAAATGACAATGATGATGTATGAATTCATATATGTATGCGTATATAGATATTATATAAATATTAGCAATTGTTTAGGATCTATTTTTAATGCTTATTTATTTTATTTTTGTAATCTGCAAAAGTGATTTTTTATGTAATATTTTATTAGTAGTAGTATTAGTAGTATTTTTTTAATATTTAAAAAGTCAACAATTGTTGTGTTGAAAGTTTTTAAGTTAGCACATGGAGGTTTAAACAATGAAAAAAATTACTATTGCAACAAACAGGATAACCGCCATTGACAAAGAAAGAAAGCAAAACTTTTACTTTAGTCTCTTCTACAAATTTCCTTTTTGTCATAAATACAACAACTATTGGATTGAGATATAGAATTAGAATGGTAGGCTGAGTCAATAGGATTACTTTTCCAAGGGTTTTGAACCCTTTGCCTATCTTATGTCACAGTTAAGATCTAGTGAAAATATGGAAATTATTACCAAGCAAGCGTTTGAAAGGAAGGCCATGAAATAAATAGCTATTTATCAAATATAGGATTTTGATAAATAATCACCAATTAAATAATTAAATCAGTTTATCATTTCAATTGATTTATCATCCTTTAACCCAGATTAGAAAAAGAAAATGCCAGGAATTAGTTCTTCAAGTAGAAAGCACCTGACCACTTGCCAATATATATATATATATTTTAAAGTTATTCCAACGGCCAAGGAATAGCCAAGATAAAAACGTCTCAAATAATCAGTAAACTATAAACGATGATGAATTTTGAGATTACTGGGGTAACTAAAAATTGATCAATTTTTTTTTATATCATTAATTCTTTTATGTAAAATTTATTATTATTTTTTATGTACTGTATTTTAAATTTTGTTTTGGAATAAATATTATATGTATAGGGATAATATGTGATTTAATCGGTCATTATGATTTAAAATGTTAGTTTTTGTAAAGTATTTAAACTTATATTTATAGTAGTTTACGTGTGATATAGATATGTTTGTACATCATATGAATAGATTATTTTTAAAAAAAAATTTTCTTATGTTCACCGATATTAAAAATAAAGACACCAAAGGCCATTGACTAATAAAATTATGTTGTCTTTTAATCATAAATCTTATATACATAAATATGTAAATAGGCCAATTATAAATCTCAATATATAAACAAATATTTACATACATTTCATTTATTTGTTAATAAAAAAAAAACTTTTTGTGTTTTAATTTAAACACATTGCATATATATATATATATTGTAACGGGATGGGAGGATGGGAATGAATATGAAAGGAAAATGGTGAAAAGGTTTGAACTGGGATGATGGAATAATCATCATCACTCCCAGTCCATTTAAAATTAAATATCAATAATCTATCATAAGAGGAGCATGAGATCCAAAAGATCTCTGAGATCATTGAGACATCAGCCAGCTAACTCAGAAGAGCAATTAAAAGCATAATTATAAATTCAGCCATATATCAACCAGCATTATCATTTAAAAAAATAAGTACAAGTAAATACTCAAGAGAAATAACCATCCATCATCATCATTGATGGGAATAAACAAATCAGTATAAATTAATACAGTAAATCAACAGTCCATCTTGTGACTGGATTGAAAATGGGTCTTCTGTAGACCAAGCTAACTATTGAGCCTTTGCCACCTTGGGCAATTATTTAAACATAACTTGGATGCACCAGCTTAGTGCCCATCCATTACAATACATAATAATCAGAAATCAAAACAATAATGCTGGGACATTTAAAACATGCTGATCATCATCAATGCACAGGGCACTTAGTACCGTTATTGTACTGGCCAACTATAAATTTAAATTTGTAACAAGACTGAACTAAAATAAAATATAGTGCATGGGCTTTAAAGAATATAATCTTATTCGCCAACCAGGATGATGATTGATTAATCATCGATGGATGCCCCAAAACACTAAATACAAATCCCCATTTATCCGTGCACGAATCTAGCTCAGAGAACATAAGCTCTATTACTGTTTGTGACCAAGAGATGATGCAATACAATTTTAACAATTAAATAAGTTTATTAATAACAAAAAAATAAATGGTATTCAATGTCTTATATGTTAAGAATTCTGATTTTGAAAAGTATACAAAATTATATACACAACTAAAATTATTACATTGTTTTACAATATTTCTCAATTAGTTTCTACAAACGCATATATATATATTCATACACAGACGTGCGTTTTATAATATACAAGGAATACATTTCAATTAAACATAAAATAATTATTAACAAAAATGATTAAAATTTACATATGTGTTATAATTGACAATACTGGTATTTGCAATATAATTGACAGATACATGCATGTGCATGAAATTTCTGAACATATTAAACTTGTTCTACGATAATACATGATTAAGCTTTTAAATTATATTTTAAATAATACAGATCCTTAAGCTAGGTTTACTAAAACGTGTACATAGAATTGCACAGATTGTTAACAAATTTAATTTTGTCAAACAATAAAAAAAACCTTAATTTTATAATTACAAATTTCATTTTGAATATATATAACATTTACATACTTGTTATGACAATAAAAGTTATTTTCACAATTATTCGTTGTTGAAAATGTATAAATTGCTTTTCTTATTTTATAGTAAGTTCCACTCTTTATCAATTAATTTCTTAAAAGAAATAAATACTATCAACTTTTTTTTTCTTTAAAACAAAATGTCTTTCTGCTTGATTAGTTAATGCTGATGAAGTAGACAAGGTGAGATAGTACTACTCTGGGAGCTCAATATCTAGGTCTAGACAGTGCTAAGCATACTTTGGAGCATCATGAACACACTGCATCCAGACAGCCCTGTTCAACTATACACCCACCATAAGCATAAAAAGTACAAATTCACGCATCACTTTCAAAATGTAATTTTACTAAAGAAATTATTTAAAATTTCGTTATCATATATAACTTTACTCACAACAGCTGTATATATTTTTATCTGTTCTTCTCTGCCTTTTTATTCATCAGAATATATATATAATTGCTTCTTCAGCAAGCTTGGGTTCCCTGGTAAGTTTGGTTTTAGGGATCGTCATCATCACAAAAAAGTATAATCCGTGTATAATGGTGGTCCTTAGTTGGTCTCCCATCTGTGTATAACTGTTCCAGGCAAGCAGCTGTCTTTGTTTAATAGATTTCAGACAAGACTGTCTTCTCCACAATTAAGGCTAGGAATTTCAGCACAAAGAAGTGGGTCATTTTCTTCATGTAAATTAAAACTCCTGTGAAGGAAATATTAGCAGCTCCTGAATCTAATGTTCTGCCTTCAGCTATATCAGTTTATGGTAACTATTCTGTCAACTCTCTACTACAGCTAACAACAAACTGCAGCTATCAATTTTGGTCAGCTAATTTCTGCCACTTATTCAAAAAGTTTTAGTAGCCAAGCTGTTTTGTTCAGCTCTTACAAATTCAGACTGTTCTCTTCAAAAATCATCACCCAGACTGACTGATATTTTTTATCAGTCTTTTTATAAAATCATCTGAGGTGATAACAACTTGATTAAAAACAGTTTTATTTTTATCTCTCTAATCCCTTTTGAAAACAGGCTTAAAAAAGGTGTGATATATATGTTTTCAATTGGGGGATTTTTAATAGAGATTTTGTTTAATTAATTAAAATTTCAAAAATATAATACTTGTTTTTAAATCTCAAAATCAGAATAATAATACAATATTTATATTTATTCAGACCTTTTAAAGATTTAATTTATAAAACAATATTTTAAATCAGAGTTATTATTTATTTATTTTTTTATTTCGATGAATGTAGAAAATATCTACTATAATTTTTGTCTGTGTTTATTTCTACTTTTCCTTTACTTTATATATATAAGCACACACATTATATTATTATGGGTGTACCATGTAACCCAACCAGTTACAATATATATAATGAACATAAATGCTGTGCATAATTTAGATTGAGATTATTTATTTGCATGGAAATTATTTATGAATTATTTAATAATTTTCTTTATTATTTAATTATTTTTGATTTTATTATTAGATGTGTTTTAAAAGAATAGAGCAGGTTATAGTTATTTAGCATTGAAGTTGCAGATAGATATTCTCACATGCATTATATAGGAGTCATTTATATATATTTTGTTTATCTATAAGTGTTACGTAACATGGGCACATATATATATATTTCACAGTCCAGATTAATAAAGTTATGAATTGAGATGTTGAAATGCAGGCTATGATGAAAGCCTTTTATAAATAATAAGCATAAATTGTTTGTGCTCACAATATAATAAAGAAATATGATCCAATGTAAATGAAGCAATTAAATATCTATATAGCATAGTGGAGAAAGAATTCTTATGAAATTTTGTTTATTAATTGATCCAGCCTTGAGAAGCACATCTATATATGATAACTAGTGAATGATTTCTATGCAAACATAAATTCTAATCTTTGCCAACTGTTGGCAAACATTTTTCATTTAACTCATGTTGAACTAAAATGGAAACTTGAAAAGTAAAACCAATTTTATGTGTTCACATATATTTATTGTTGTTTGAAAAGAATTTAACCACAATTTAAAATAAAGCATATATCATTTGTTTTATAAGCAATGACTTGGTGTTTTTATTTAAAATTTATTAATATCTTTATTTTCTCTTTTCAGTGCAGAAGTCATTAGTTGATTTGATCGATTTACTAAATGATAATATTGTGTTTTGTTAATCATTCATTTAAGCCATCATTAATTGGAATAATAAGTCATATAATCTTTGTTTGTAAATATAGGTTGGATTCAACAAAATTCCCTTTGCTTCCAACTTGTATGTTAGTGAATAATCAAATCATCAATCAAATTAATCCTGAGAGTAAACCATTTAATATATCTTTATCATTATTCTTTAGTATCTGGGTATATTTTACATATAGCTAGCTGAGGAAATGATTTGGGTAATAAATCAAACCTGAGATGCATTATCATGGAAGTGAATTGTCCATTTCAATTAGCTCATAATGAATAGGGCGAGTTCATCTCTTTTCATATGTATATTCCATTCCATTACATTTACCACCCAACCATTAGGATGATTGGACGTTCCATTACATTTGGCGCCTTGCAATATGCATCTTGATTATTTGATTGGTAGTTGTGAGGTATACTATTGCCACATGTGAACTAAATTAATTAATTGGTTAGTGATTGGATATTCCATTACAATATATATCATCAGGAATGTTATGATATTAAATATTAATTCTAGGTTAGTTCTGCACAATACTAAACAACATTGTGCTTATCAAACAATCATTGGTAGTCAAACTTGACTAAAGTTTAGGTTTAATTTAAACCAAAATCATTATAGTAAAAAGTGTTATTTTAATTCTTGAATTTTGCAAGACACATTATTTATGTTTTAAAATATATATAATATAGGCAACAATAATAATGACAACATTGCATACTCAGCAGTCCTCCTTAGCATATCCTAGAGCCATCTGCTGTAAGCCCTAGGAATCAATGGTCACCGGATTGTATAGTGCTATAATATTCATATTCCTGCATTGGATTCTAGCTTTTGCCTTCATTAGCAAAGATTTAGGAATAAAAAAGTAAACTTATGACTGATCGGTCATTAGAAAGAAAAAAAGGTAAAGGTTTAAACCAAAGCCAATGCATTTTAACAGATCTTTAAAATATAGATAACTAACCTAGTGATAACTCTAGGATTTGGCTTGCTTTCACAATCTTTGGGATTTTTTTTTTTAATTTCAGGCTATTAGTTTGAATAGTACAAGTATTATACTATTAATTTTGAAACCTAAGTTCCCATTGATGAAGGCAAAGGCCAGAAACTAGTCTGGGGATGTGAATATCAATGCTATATCAATCAATGTCCATTAATTACTCAGGCTTACAGAAGATGGCTCTAGAATATGATAAAGAGAACTGGTATTGCAAGCAAATGACTAAACTCAGAAAGTTGTCTGATTTGGCTGCTGGTGCTAATTTTTTTAGTCAAAAAATAGAGGGCGTCTATAGTTGGCATAAACTGAAAAATTCACATGTAGAAACTGACCAGGTATCAGATCAATATAAATAACTGTGTGAGATAGCTTGAATTTAAAACATTTGAATTTTTTCTTAAATTTCAGTCTATTAGATTTGATAATTAAGAATACTAAATAAATTAAGTTCCAGGTTTAAATTTAAGTATTCGCTTATGAAGCAAAATCCATAAATCAGTTTGAGAATGTGGATATTACATTCATACGTCATTTCCGGTTTATTGGTTACTCAGTCTTACAGTAGATGGCACCAGGAGGAAGAAAAGAATTGGTCTCGGTAGCATTAATCCAAAACACTTCTAGTGCATAAGCTCAAGCCATTACTGCTTTTAATTACATTTGTAGATCTGTATATGATTTTAAGTAAAGTTATAGAAAAAAATAGGGAAGATCTTCGGTGATATGGTGCTCATTCTTGACGACTGTAAATTGTCGAACTGATTTTTAACAAAGTATATATACTGTATATGTATTTCTTTATACTGTGAATTATAAATTAATTTGAATTTATAAAACATTTTATTTTATTTCATATAACTTAATTTTAAATTAATTTCTAAAAAGCAGAAATTTAAATGAATTAAATTACCTTACAAAATAATAAAAATTAGCTAATTAGTTGCTAATTGAAGATCATTTGTCAGTTATGATAAGAAAATAATTTTCTTTTAGAATATAATTGCAACCTGAGTAATTAAATTAAAAATATAAACAAGATTTACTGTGGACTTAACATTTTATTTTAAATATTTAATAATTAAAACTTCATAATATTTTATTCTAAAAATATTTTAATTATTAAGAAAAGATTATTTATAGTAAGAATGATTAAAACTTGCGCGTCTTCCTTTATTATAGAAAACAAACGCACATGTGTATATAAATTATTCTCAAGTTTTTAGGTATTTATATATTAGTTTTAGAAAGTGTGAACTTTAATATTTAGAATATGAAATCTAATCAAATTTAGTAAAAGTTTTAGCATAAATATCATGAGTCAATTGTTTTCCCGCCCACTAACATAAAAGACCTCATTCTTAAAATAAACCCAATCATAATTCATTTTTGATATTACTATTTGATGTTTGCAGTTTATACATAGGCATATACGGGATTTAAATACGTACTTCTGTTTTGAATTTTTGACCATATCCCTTTGTTAAAATCAATTTTATTTAACTTCTGTGATATTCATCCTATGCAGCATACTTTTTTTTTTAAGACCTCGAATAAGTCATTGTCTCGTGCTTTTTTGAAGTTTTTCGCTTATGTTTAGTTACATGTTATTAATACAGTAAAATATAGTCGGCACAAAACATCATTAATTCAACATCTCTGTTTCTAGGTTGTTTTTGTAGGATTTATAAATTTTTCAGAAAATGGATAGCTGAAGAGTTGTGGGGTGGAGTGGTTTGAAGCCTGTCCATTAAAGTATGAAAATTGGCTATCTTAATATAAAGCTGAGCTTTGATTGTATATATGTGTGGAGATGATAATCTGAACCAACTGATGAGTGCTGGTTTAGTACAAAATACGCATATTGGTGATTATTTATCCTTTCAACATGTGTGTGATCAAGTGTATCAGCAGTATGAGATAGCATGGATGGTTGAGGGTCGTAAGAAAGTCTGAGTTCAAACCCCCTATACATTATTTATAGTAGTGCAGGTATAATCAAGCCTGTACTGTAAAAAATGTATATTTATCCTAAATTGTAAATTTATAAATACTAATTTTACTAGCGTAGTTATACTTATATAAATACTTTCTATTTATATATAAATATTTTCTGTATACTATATAAATTGTTTTTGCAAATAATAATGCTTCAGAGCTGCAGAAAATGTTGCAGGAGTTAGCAGATGAAAGTAGAAAAGTAGGACTAAAGATAAATGTTAAAAAGACGAAAGTAATGTTTAATCGATTTGCTCAAAATATGAAAATAAAGATTGATTATGAAGAATTAGAAGAAGTTAACAGTTACAAATACCTTGGTCAGATTATTAATACAGATGGAAACATACTGGAGGAAATTAATCATAGAATTAAACTTGGTTGGAGTGCTTTTGGTAAAAATAACTTGATACTAAAAGGAAATATGCCTATGTGTTTGAAAAGGATGGTTTTTAACAAATGTGTTTTACCAGTTCTTACTTATGGATCTGAGACTTGGACACTTAATAGATGAGCAATACAGAGACTTCAGACCACTCAAAGGAGTATGGAGAGATGTATGTTGGGAGTAACAAGAAGAGATCGAAAACGCAATGTATGGGTAAGACAGCAAACAGGTGTTACTGACCTTATTGAAAAAATTAAAAGATTGAAATGGAGTTGGGCTGGACATATTGCTAGAAGAGATGATAATAGATGGACAATTGAAATTTTAAACTGGATTCCAAGAGATTGTAAAAGACCCAGAAAGAGACCACATGTGAGATGGATGGATGAAATAAGAAAATGTGCAGGGGTGTTGTGGAGAAGAGAAGCTAAAGATCGGAGAAGATGGATTAAACTTGGAGAGACCTTCATCCTGCAGTGGATTGATAATGGTTGATGATGATGATATAAATTTATTTTATTAATGATAATTTAAAACTTTAAAATACAATATATGCTGTATCAGTACTAATTTTTTTTCAATAGTATAATTAAATAAAAATCAAACAATAATTAACTCACTTTATTTTATAATCCCTTGTTTAAAAATGGTCCATTTAGCAATTCAATATAATTTTTTTAAAAAAGATTAATTATAGGTTTGATCATGAAGTAGAAAAAAAAAAGTTGTATATAGGCTTATTAATTTATAAATATTTATTAGATTTTTATATTTTATTTATAAATTAATTTATTTATTGAAATGTTATTTAGATGATACGAGTTGATGAATAATAGTTATTCTACCAGTATTGTGCAATCAAGTTAAAGATAATTTTTTTATAACCTCTATAATTATTTTCTTGATTAAAACAGTAGTGATGTGATGTGATGTACTGTAGCTTCTTCTCAAACGAAGTCAAGCATCTGTCAGCAATTATACCAAGAAAAACTTGTTAGCTACTTAATTTTACATTCCCCAGTCTAAGTTTTACCATATTCTGCTTCATCCCATTTCCACAACATAATCTTTGTCAACTTTACGGCCTTAATATCTAAATCCCCCTTATCTTTTTCTAAACCCAGCATAAAAACCAATAATCTACTTTCTGTATAATCACTTTTTTCATATTTATTTTTCCATAACTTCATTATATGTGCCCTTTCTGTTTTCAAGCATTTACATTCATTTAACAAATGCCTAATATTTTCTCTTCCTTCCTTACATAATTTACAGACTAAATCGCCCATATTTTTCCATTTACATGTATATTCTCTTGTTGCTAAAGATCCTGTTCGAGCCTTAAACAATAAACTACTTTCCTTACTATTATCATAAATTAACCTACACCTAATATTCTGTTTATTTCTATATATATTTACACTTTTTACTCTCCATACTAGTTCTTCATCTCTCTAATTCCCTATTCTTTATTAATAAATCTATTCTTTTATCCCATTCCTTGCCAATATAACACTCAACAATCCTTCTAACACAATCATCCCATCTTTTGTAATTTATTCCACACAATAGCACCACCTAGTGCAGAATCTAGTAATCAGTAGATGATAAAAGATAATCCCTAATGATTATTATAGCTTGCACTAACTGGTACTATTTGAAAAAATTTATTACTGTTTGATCATGCATTTTTTTATTATTATAAACTGGTTTATAGTATTTATATTTATTTTTATGATTATAATAATTGATCCATCTTTCTTGCTTTTCTTAAAAATATAGGTGAATAATCAATAAAATATAGTTTATAATTTTTAAACAAAATCCTTGCAAGTTTGAATGGATATATTTTCGAATCAATACTTGGGTATATTGAAGTAATTTAATATAATTTTTGTGATTTAATAGGTATATTCTTGTGAATCCCAAATGTGGAACTAAAGCTAGAAAAGCCTATAGGACTCTAGATATGTAAAATAAATTTCATCCATTCAAACTCAATGAACAGTGTTATGAACATATTCAGATATAGACCACAGACGGGTTATACTTTGCTCAAACTTTAGTAAAATTTTGCCTGGGAGGTTTAGTACATTGATAAACTTAAGAACTAAAGGTCAAACGATTGCAGCTTAACTCTTTTCAGTTCTCAAATATCATATAATCTCCAAAGCAGCAAATTATTTGATTAGAGAAAATTAAAAAAATGGCATATATGGATTAAGGATGAAGTCAGCAACAGTATTTCTCTAAGTTAAGGACTAAACCAAACTAAAGCTCTAAATTTATTTAATGCAATGAAGACTAGAGAAGAAAAGACATTAGCTAAGAAAGATTTGATTTGGCAACTTTAAGACAATCAACTTTATAAAACATAACAGTGAATAAATAGAAACTGTTAATGGGGATGCAATGATTGCAGAAATGACAAAACAGGATATCTTTAATGTAGATGAAATTGGCTTCTTTTTGAAGAAGCTACCTTAAAGAATAAACAATGAGGATTGCCAATTCCTCAACAAGCTTTATAATAAATGCTTAGCTAGAGAAAGCATTTAAAATATCTCTGTCAGGACCCCCCAACCTCTGACCATGGTTTCATGCTCTGGCACTCCTCATTGTTTATAACTTACAAGCTTAAGAGAATAGGTCATGTGATCTATGACTTTTAATTTGACTACCTTAAAGACTTTCATAGCTAGAGAGCAATAGTCAGTAGCTGGATTTGAAATTTCCAAAAAATAGGCTAAAAACATGGGAGTTTTAAAAATGATATCAGTAGATTTCCTAATTCACTTCAATAAACTTGGTTCAATGATTATTTCATATCTGCATAAGAAATTTATTTCAAACAGCAGTAAATTTAATTTAAGATCCTATTGCTGATAAATAATTATCTAAATCACTGAGATTAATTGAGGCCTACAAAGAAATTAAAGTTGTGATTTTTCTTTCAAACACAATGTTTTTTAGCTTGTAGATGAAGTAATTACATCATTGCTCATACCATTAACTTAGGAGAGCACTTTGCAAAAGCTAGAATTATAATAATACCTGGAAATGTTAAATAGCTGAATAAACATTTTGGGCATGTTTTAATACTCTAGGTATAATCAATTCTATTAGAGATACATGGAGTAAAGTAATAGAAATCAGTGTGAAATGTGTTGGAGAAACCAATTCCTCTCTTCATAGTGGTATTTTAATGTTTGAAAAAACAGTAAGGACAATCATTTCAAATGTTTTGGACATAGCTAACCAGGTGAAATTACACCCACACACAAAAATGTATAATTAATTTATTTCATATTTAGTTTAACTTCATGCATATTTAGATGATAATGATTAGTTATGAATTATTAGCATTTAAGATGTTATTTGTAGCTGATTTTGACTCTGTCTATTACCATTGTGGTTGAATGTTTATTAGCATAAAACTATACTATGATTACTTCATGCTTTAAAATCTGTGAACTCTTTTACTTAGTATTTAATGATTGACTTTGTGATATTAACATTGTCTTGTAGCCAGAAAATGATGATTATTGGAATCATATGAGAAACCATAAGATGAAAGTAGTTATGTTTAATAACAGCAGCTTGATTGGATGAATGAAAATAATTTATAATGATATATATACTGAAATAGATTAGTTTCATATCACACATAGAATAAATTTGTAATCCTAATAATGAATTTATATTCATATAGAGTTTAAATGAAAAGAAATGAACATAAATAGAAATTAATTGTATGAATATTTAATGTTTAGAATGACTGAAAATTAATTAAGTAATATATATCTGATAAAATATGTAATATCAATTGGTGGTTGTTATTAATGTTTAAAAAAATTATAACAGAACATCAATGTTCATATATCATAACAAAAAAGGATGAAAATAGATGTCAGTAAAGTACTTAAATGAGGACAGCAAGATATTGATGAATTTGAAAGTTAGGACACAATCAAATTTTCTTAACTTGTTCTAAGAATTTAAAACTGAATACAAAAATAGTCATTGTTTAAAGTAAAGGATAAAAACCATAGAAGACTAATTAATTACTGATTTATTGTTATTGCATCAATGATCTACAATATTTTTGCCTGTACGATTGTACGAAAAATGATTAAATGGATGGAGTAATATAATAGGAAAGATTCAGGAAGGGCTTCAACTTGATGGAAATATAGATGATGGCCTAATTGTAATCACTTAATTTATGGCAATGAGTAAAAAAATAGACAAATATTTATATATGGTTTTTACAAGTATAGGGAAGCCTTATGATAAAGTGAATAGAAATGGACTGAACAAATCTGTTAACATTGGAAATGGTGTGTTAGTGGATCTGTTTAAAATGTATGAAAACATCTGGAAATCAGAATTAAAAATGATGTTGGAAATAAGGCAAATGTCTCCTAAGTCATCTAGAATTGGAAATAAAGGGACTAGGAAAAGGGTGTAAAGATACTGTTAATGGATGATAAGAAAATGTAATACATCTTTTTTTCTTATGTTCAGAAAATAGTAAGACATGAAAATATTTCTGGAGATTTACAATAGATGGTGATACAGTTGAGGAGAGAGAAATGCTTTTATTTACTATGATAAGCTGAAAGAGTTAAGCAATGTAGAGGTATTAACATATTTAGCCAAAAAGAAAAAATGCTCATTGTTAGAATAGAATTGGCATTTCTAAAATATATAATTATTGACCTGGTGTTAAATCTATATAAGAATACAAGATTGATTAAAAGAAAAATCATATATATATATTTTAATTTCTGATTATTAACTTAATAGTTACAATGGGGTTTAAAATGGTTGACAGATGTATAAGTACATTGGTTCCAGCATTGAATTCCAGATCTTCATTGATAAAAGCAAAAAACCTGATCGGTGGATTAAATTTCACTGCTATCTGTTAATTATGCAAATTTACAACAGATGGCGCTAGAGTAGTAAACTGGAAGAATGAAGTTTTTTATTGGCATTAAATTTTAAAATGTATTGTTTTTAAAAAAGACATTAGATTATAAAAGTTAAGTATATACCATACAATAAACCACTATATGTATCACATACAACTAGATCCACCCATCAATTAGTCTTTCTAATCTTACTATCATTCTTTAAGTTGCTAAATGAATAGTCATTTAAAGAACAATTAGAGCCAAGAAATGGTTGTCATTAAAAATTTCAATTATTCACTTGGATTGAATACAAACATTGCAATCTCTAATGTATATCTCAAAAGGATTTCAGAATCAAAGTAGAAAATCATCATCAAATACATCAAGATTGGATATAATTATCATTTACTAGGTTAGTTTTCAATAGTTGATTTTAAAAGCTATTAGTGAGTATATTAACTCATTACTTGTAAGTTTTGGTCTTATCTTTGTCTTCCACAACCTCAATGCATCTCATTTATTTCCTTAATTATCATGTTCACTTAAATGCTAAGTTATATAGTGCAATCAAAACAAGTGTCTTTCTCAGAACTAGTGCCTGATTAGCTATTGTAGATTATATTTTTATTTTTCATTTGTTTTCCATTTATTTAAAAGCACTAATCTCTATATGCATGGGCATGACCAGGGATTGTTTCATTTAAAGGTTTTATATAATTTATGTTTTTGCTTGCCATATTGCAACCATTTTTCTACAGCAACTATCCTCAAACACAGAGGTTTTATCACGAGCGATAAAACAAATCTAATGATCAAATGCTAGGACACTGTCTTAGAGAAAAGCAATAAAAATCAAGCAATATTTTATTTGAATTAATATACTGCATTAAGCAAAGTTTCAGTATTGAGTTAGCTTTAGCAATCAGTTGGTATACGCATGTTTAAGTTGGCTTTGGCTGTAGTTATGTTGGTAAACAACTAGACAAGTGGTGGGCTGTGTACAACAGCCTATATATAAACAAGTCAGATTTATTTCTCATCTGGAAATTACTCTATGAGACTTTTGCTCTTAAATCTATTATTCTATCACTATGCTTAACTACAAACAGCAAGCAACCCATCAATACACAACCAAGACTAGATTTTTAATCTCAAAAATCATGAGTGAGGGCAAAAAGTAAAATTAATTACATTGGATAAGGGTGAAAAGAGTGCCTTCTATTATATTTTATATTTAAATACAAGTAGAATGCACACACTGAATTTTAGATGTAATTAGAGGGGATTTGAACACAGACTAAACTACCTTTAGCTATCCATTCCATCTTACATAACTGATACACATGGCCACATACATGTGAAAAAGATAAATGTGTATTGGTTATATAAGATGGAGTGGATAGCTGAAGGGAGTTTGAAAGTCCGTGTTCAAATCCCTCTAATTAAATTTATGTTTATTACATATGCCTCTGAGCAAAGGTTTTAGCACAAAAAACTAGATTGGTGTTGAGGAAATAATGATTCTTTATAGCAATTGATTTTATGACACTAGAGCAATCTTATCAGATTGTAAATTTGATTTTTTGAAGATAAGAAAACTGATCTTTTAGACTTCTAATCTACTGAATAGTTTTTAACTCCTTCACTGAGACCTTTTTTGTAGATGGTCCTTATTATTTGATCTTCTGATCTTGATAACTTCGGCACATTTTATGCTTGGTTTTATTCTTTTGCAACTTCTTATGTGGCATAATAAGTTACAATTTTATTTGATATTTAATTATTTAGAAGTTTTTGCAGCTGATATAAAGTAGCATTTTAGGAATTTTTAGACTCTTAATTCCAGTGCCAAAAGATTATGATGGCCACTTGGTCAGTAATAATGAATAAAAACAATTATTTACAATTAAATAATCAATAAATGGTGGCTGCTTTCTCTGTGGATGATGTGCTAAATTGTTTCTAACAATCTATTTTGAAGATAGGAAAAAAAGCAATAAAAACAATCCCAGGTTATAAGTGAGAAAATAGACTTGCAAATAAAGCTTGTTTCATGTCTTTTATATATAATTCTGTCAAAATTATTCTTAGCAGAAGAATTTTTCTGTTGGTTGCTTTTTTCATGTTTAACCGGCAATACCACTTCCTAAGAAAAATATTTGTCTTATATAATTACCATTCCAAATTTGATTTTTATTTAAGCATTATTTACAATAAATATATTTGTAAATCTATTATAAAGCACTGAAAATCTGTCATTATTAAGGAGGAAGGGTAAAAAAAATACATAAAATCACAAAAATGGAAAAATAAAATTACTTTCATTTAGAATAGCTTCTAATTGGAATCGATTGCTTTCTCACAATCAGTAATTAAAATGAAATAAATTTGCTTTTTATTGTTGTAAACAATATTTACAATAAGTATTATATTTGTCTAAAAAAATAGGGGGAAGGGGGAGTGAGAAAATTTACTTGGATTATGAGATACCACTAACTCCAAAAGAAGGGGTATAAAACTTATACTATATGAGCTAAATTCAAACTAATTTAATTTTTACAAAATACTAGGAAATTAAGATGGATATCTGTCCAATTAAAAAAATTTGATGAAATGTAGGCATATGAAAATTTAGAGTGGTTTCACATATCAGTTACAGTCATTGTGAGTCAAGTTTGGTTTGTGAATTAATTTCTGCTGTCATAGTAACAATACAAGCCTATGGTTTTAAATTCAACTCTAAGTACTTATATTTGAAGATTTTTTTTTTAGATTATTAAAAATTTCCTAGGTAAGCCCAGAATTTTTTTGGATTTAGCTGAATAGTAAAATGATTAACTATGAATTTAATATGCATCATTATTATCAGCCATTTATCAATGAGTATAATTTTTCTACAGAATAAAAAGTTAAAGATGAGGTTTGCAATGACAGAATAAGTCAATCATATACTGTGTTTCTCCGAAAATTAAGACCAAGTCTTGTATTAATTTTTGCTCTAAAATTTACCATAGGGTTTATTTTCAGGTGATGTCTTATTTTTTCATATACAAAAATCTATATTTATTCAAGAACAAAAAATGTACATGTATTCAAGTATTTCTCTTTACAGAAAACTAAGATTGTTGCCCGAGAACCCCACCACCCACACCCAATTCTCTTCTTGTACTAGCTGGAATAGCTCTTTCTTTTTGCACTCATCCTTGTCTGGCAACCAGAATATTCCATTTAAATTAACCATTAAATCAAATGTTAAGTGAACTTGCCGAAAAAGAAGTGATAACAAAAATGATGATTACAGTTAAGAGTAGTTTTGCCACTAAAAAGCTATTAAAAAAAATGCAAGCACAAAAATTCATAAAATGTTAACGTATTCATTTTTAAACATTGATTATTAAAATCACTTCCGTTATTTATAATCTTTTAGGAGGAAAAAAATGTTGAAGAAATTAAACTAATTTTTTTTTTTTATCTTGAATATTTAAAAACTACTATGATGAAACTAAAACTAAATCAAGCATTCTAAAAATCTATGAATTAAATACAAATATAGAAATAAAATTATAAATTGTCCAATATACTGAGTTGTGGTAACATAAATTGTTTCTCTTTATGTTTGTCGAAAAAAAATACAAAAGAACCATAATATTTATATTACCATTTATTTAAAGCATTAATATCAATATTATTTATACATTCATGACTTTATAATTTAATACACCTATCATGTGTTTCAATGGGCTGATGATCTTGACTAGGGATTATATTATAAGGATCCTGAAAAATCATGCTTAGGTCTTACTTTCGGTGAAACATGGCATATTAGTTAGCCCTTTGTTTTGACATCTTCCAATACTGTCAGTTAATTTCTATAATTAATTTCTTCCTGACCTCAACATTATCTTCCATTTTCACTATCTGTCCTGCAATGAAAGCAATTAGTATTGCCTGAAATGCTTACAAAGAAGTATACAAACAAGGAGTAACATTTACATAAAAAGTAGTGTACATAAATGAAAAAGAATGAAGCATTAAATTTGCATTTGTAAGAATATAGACAAAATAATTAAGAAGTAGGTGTGAAGATGTCAGAGAAAATTAGGGTTTTATCTCTTAATTTGATGATTAAAAAGAAATAAATACTAATGAAATGGTATCTTAAACATAACAGGATCAAAACAAGTAAAATTATGGTATTATTTGAAAAATCTCTCACTGCTGTTTATTAAGGCATTAAAAGAGATGTTATAATGTATGGTTGTTGTGATATTTCTGTAAGTTTAAAGTGCAGTGCAGTGAAATAGGAAGTTTAATAGTTTCTTCACTCATTTTACAAAACCCATATGTGGCATTTAAAATTAGACTCATTTTTTTTAACTAAGAGCCTGTAAGTGGAAAGGTCTTGAGATTTTAATCTCTATACACCACTGCTTAAATGATCTGAAATCACACACACACCCTCTTAAATTAATGAGAAATTAATTTTTATGTCAATCTAAATTGAGAAATTAATTTTTATGTCAATCTAATTTGTGAAATTAAGAGAATAATAGACCTATTATTAGACACTACCACAGATATACCCACTTGCCAAGACAATTTTACTTCAGATGCTGTTCAGTTGTTGCCATAAATTGAACATAAATTAATTTTTAAAAGGTTCATTCACTAATTCATTGGCAAATGAAAGATTAATATCTAGCAGTCATATAGTCTGAAACCTGGTTTTATTTTCGCAATATTAAAAAAATAAAAAACGAAAATATTGAATAAAAAACATCCAAATGATATTTTATTTAATTTTGCTCCAATAAAAAAACAACTTCATACAAACTATCTTTAAAAAAAATATGTTCAATAAATAATTAAATCATACTTGATATATTTTTCATGTCACCTAATAAGTTCCAGTTTAAAAATAAAAAGCATTCCTTCCTGTAAACGAATTTTAATTATATAGAAAAAACAACAATCAAATCCACGAATTTGCAGATAGTCCATCTAATGAATCTATGTAAATGATGTTATAATTTATTAATGTGATTCAATTTGTATAAATGTCGTTAAAATATGTTTAATAAAAATATCTATAAGCTGAAACTGCCTAGAGATATTTTCAGATTCGCCCATAACATGTGGAGGGTTAGCTTTTATTCTATTCATTATTCGAACATGAAACTCCTGGCATTAAATAATTACGATGCATCTATTATTTAAAAGTAGCATAACTTCCTCCCCCTAGTGACAAAAATAAAAAATAATTTTTAAAATTAACCTTTTCTATCATTGTTTATACACAACGTGCATCAAAGAAAAATCTTTACTAAGAATTGAAAAAATAAAGTAAAATTAATAGCATTTTAAATATTATAATCTAATATTAGTTTTTTTTACAAAAAAATATTTTTTAATTTGAATTATGATAAAATGTCTCTAGTAAGATTTGAAAAAAAAAAAAAAAACATACGAATCTCATAAATGGTAATGGGGTATATATATTTTTTAAAAAGTATCTAAGCTATTTTAAAACTTTGCTGAGTAATATGCATTTAAGCTGATGAAGTAAATGTAGATAAAAAGATGTATATACAAAGCATCCTTAAAGGTGGCTAGCGCCAGAAGCATTCCACTAACGCGGTCCCGGAGACCAAATAAATAAATGGTTGTCAAATTTTTCAGATAATCAAAATAAAAAAGATTCGCAATAGCGTTTCCTGAACTTTGACTATATTGATATGCAATACATACATAAAAAAAACAACTACTTTCTGTTGAAGTGTATGTTAAGTTCTCCCTCTACCTGGAGACAGATACACTTGATCACTAGTAGTAACTTGCCACTCTCTTAATACACTTTACTGTAGCATCTCAATTTTGGAGTTCATCATAAACATATTTATGACCCCTTTATATTATTAAGTATTCTATATGGATAGTTTTTCAGCGATAGGATTCGAAGACCACTTATGAACTCCTAATAAATAAACTGATTTTTTTTTAGTCAGATCAGAAATTATTACAAAACTTTAATCCTTCATATAGACATAGAATTTTCATTAAAGATCAAATATATTTTGATGATTCCCTTTTTCTCTTGTGAACAAAATGTTATATATATTTTTAAACCACATTATAAAGTTGCTCTTATACTTCAAATAAATAATTATTGGTATATTTCTAATGTTTGTAATCGCAAGTGCAAGAATAAGTTGTGGTTTAAATATTTCTCTATATATGCAGGATTAGCAATTCAAATTTGAGCTACAATGCTTCTGATTTTCTGGAGCACCTATAGGACTAACGAAAACATCTATTTCGTAAGAAATTAAAACCATTAGATTACTAATGCTGATCAAGAAATATATGGCAGATTTAGAACTCAAGGCAAGAAGATTCAACATAGTAAAAAAACTTCCCTTGTTGAAGAAAAAATGTAAGGTTACTGTCCATATACACCTTTTTCAATTTGATGAACAAATCAGATAAAATAAGTTATCAACTAGGTCATTGAAATATTAAACATGATGCAAAATTATGGAATATGAAAGAGAAAATGAACAGCTTCACATCAATATGCCCTTTCAAAAGTTACAAATTGAGATGATACAGCTGTAAACACTTTTCTGCAATCGTTAGTTTTGATTGTGTCTTTTTAATTCAAATTTTATTCACAATACGGTAACATTATACAATTAAATATATGGATAAATACTGTATTCTTTCAAACTCTGCAAAAGTGAGGCTGTATTAAAAAGCAGTAAATTCTGCTGGGTCTTTAAATCCAGATTTTGTTTGAATAATGCTAAAACAGTTTCTGTGGTCTTTATTATACTGTTATTGTTCCCAAGATTGTCATATCCTATGATCCCCCCCCCCCTCAAATCTACATCATAGGAAGTCTTTTTGGCCTACATATTCTTAAATATCAAATAATGATCCATTTCAGAAATTAAAAGATAATCTAGTATTATTTTCATGCAATCCTGTTAAATGTTTAGTAAAATGAAATTAAATTCCTATCCATATGTTCACGCTGTCTTAATATTACATAATACCAGAGGAAGCAACAAGATTTAATGATTTTTAAACTAAAGTAAAAAGTACATTTACTACTATCAGTTATTTTCATAAATGATTTTTATCTTTTTATGTTTTTAATAGTGGTAATATGTTAGAAAAGTTAAATTTTTCACACAGGCAAAAAAAGTTAAAATTGCATAATTTCTTTCTTTGTCTGTCTTCCAAACATTCATTCATTCTATTTTAACGCATAACATTTTCTCAAGTCTTTGTAGACTCCTTATGAAGATACTATTTCCTCCAAAGAGGTTCACAGATTAAAATTATATTTTAGAAGTTTGACAATCAAGTGCATCAGATTCAGATAATTAACTTTTTGAATTTCAACAAGATATGGATTTTTTTTAAAAAAAGAAAACTAGGTTCTTTTCACTTTACAATTTCATATATTTCATATGGGTGTTTTTTCTCCAAATTTCACAATTTCAAATCAAACTGCTTTATTATCCTACCACAGCTAGATTCAATCATTCAGAATCTCCAACAAATAGATTTCTATTATAAGAAATTTTAATTTTTCAGGAAGCATTTTGAAAATACAGAAGAAATAATGTGATAAGTAAAATATATATTTGAACAGAATTTAAAAAAATAGAACTTATTTCTTCAACTTTTCAACATACACCATTATTTATTGTAGACAATAACATCAGCAGGCCCAGAAGCTACAAGGTTGTGATTTTTTTTTTTCAAGTTTATATTTTAGTACTTTTATAAAGTCAATGGTAGTATATTCTTCTAATCTACAAAATTAAGAAATATTGAAATAATTCTTTAAATCAATAATAATATATTAATGCCATTTCAAATATTTTAGATTCATCTATAACAATACATTTATCATCTCTTATAAAGTCAATCATATCTTTCACTAAATGATCCTTTAAGATATTCTTGATTATGAAGTATGTTGTTTATGAATTTTTTAAAATTTCTTTTACTATAGATAATTGTTTTTTAATATTAGTCAGTGTTAATAATAGCCAAGTGATATTTCATATAATGCAATATTTCTTTACAATTTACCAATAATATTTATATTTAACCTGCAGAAACTAGTTTGATGAAATTGCATTTTTTCTTGTATTTTGTGATTTTCTAATTAATATTTACTGTTTTGTTTTTTTTCCCATGTGTCATAGCATCAGCCGGGAAGCTAACCCGGAACAACTGCTTGTAAGGCACTTGTGCTGACCTCTCGACTACCAATGCTTGACAATTAATATTTACTGTTAGTCACATTTCAAATGACTAAATCATTTTACTACGCCCTTTACAGAATTGATGGCTATTTAAAATTCATCTAACAAATTCTTGGATAAATCAATTTTCATTTTATTATTTTCTAAACTTCTGGTATAATTCACAGCTTTGGATATTTATGATAGATAATGAAAAAAGTATTTTTTAAAAAAATATTTTATTGAAAATTGTTCAAATTAATGGTGAGAATACAATTTAAAATCTTATTAATACATACTTAGTTTTACTACAGCATACTTTTATTTTATTGTTAGCATGTTTTCAAAAAATTCATATATTTAAAAAATATGACATATAATTAAAAATTTATTGATAAGATTTTAAATTGTATTTTATCATTAATGTTGAAAATTTTATTACACATAATTTAAACAATTATATATATATAATAATAAAAATTATAAATATAAGTGATTAATTATTATGCACAGTTTTTCAATCTGCAGAAGTACTTTCACTTAATTACTTAACCCTCTTCAATTGCCGTTAAACAAAACGTAACGGAAGCAAATGTCATCAATTCAAATCCCAGAATTCCCAAATTTTAACCTTATTGGTTTGTGTATTAATTATATTCATTTTATTTCTACTTATGAAAATTGCCTACTTAATTTTTCTTTTATTGTGATTTCTCTCTTCATGAAGAATCTTAACATTTTCAAGATCTAATTTAAACTTACATTTACATATCATTTCATAATCCAAGAAAACTGAGCAGTCATTAAACCATTATTATTTTTACATGCTTGTATAACAATTGATGCTCTTTTAATCTTTTCTCTACATTGCACTTCAATTCATCTATATATCTTAACATACATCCACAAAATATTTGATAAACATTACTTTTTTTCTTGACAGGTATGACCCTTTTAGAATTATTCACTAACTTATTAATGTTATTTGTATCACAAAATGAAACATTTAATACATCCTTATATGTATCCTTAAAAAATTTCATTGAGCATTTGAAATGTATGGGATATCCATTTTTTATTAACAATCTTCAAGTCTTTTAAATCAATGTATTTTTTTTTAAATTGACAGTGAAATTCTTTAAGGATATATATATATGGATGTGTTAAATGTTTCATTTTGTGTTACAAATAATGTTAATAAGTTAGTGAATAATTTTAAAAGTATCGTACCTGTCAAGCAAAAAAGTAATGTTGTTTATCAAATTTTTTGTTGGTGTATCTTATTACATATAGGTGAATTGAGAGAAAAGATTAAAGGAGCATCAATTGTTATAACAAGTATGTAAAAAGTAAAAATAATGATTTAATGACTGCTTGTTTTCTTGGATCATGAAATGATATGTAAATAAAAGTTTAAGTTTGATCTTGAAAATGTTAAAATTATCAAAAAGAGAGAAACCACATTAACAGGAAAATTAGAGGCAATTTTTATAAATAGAAATAAAATGAATATCCTGGGATTTGGATTTACAACATTTGCTTCAATTATGTTTTTTGAGTTTAACAGCAGTTGAAGAGGGTAATCACCATTATATTTATTTTTATTATTACAATATTTTTTAATTAACGGATATTTTACTTGTATTATATATATATATATAAACTGAGAAGATTAATGTAGAGACTTTCTTACTAAAAGAATCACATTTTCTCCTAGATTCTTAACATTCAGCTAAGAATCCATCAGATATTTTCAAAATTATTAAAATGTTAGATCTTTCAGTAGAACATTAAGAATCCAAATGGAGAAACAGCGATTCTTAATACACTATTGCAATTATAATTATCTCTGTAATTTACTAATCATTTTAGTCTATTACATCATATAGTTTAAATTTATATATACATATATTTGCTATAACAAATCATAATCATTAAAAAATTTAACTAACAATTAACTTTGACGATGCAGTATGTGAAATCCACCTTGCGAAAATTAAGAAACATTTGTTGTTTACATGTCTATTATAACTATGCTATGGAAATTTGTGTGGCAACATATTGCTAACTTAGAAAATAAAAAAAATAGATGCTACATCTTGTAATATAAATCATAAAATTTCCAAGTTATTTATTTATTGGCAGATTTATTCAAAAATATGGCCACCTTTTCAGCTATCATAATTATTTATTGCATACATCTCTCATGAAATTGATCATAGATTCATTAATGTTTTTGTCAACAAATGTTATTCTAGTTCAGTAAAAAATTCACAAATAATACTAAAGGTTGTTGGACAAAAAAAAAAAGTGAAATATAAAAAATTATTTATCAATGTACTAAAGCAATCTGATTTTACATGAAAACATAAATTCTGTACAATATAAAATGTGCATAAAAAACTTAATAATTATATTTACACAATTAAAGCAATGTGATTAGATCTAAGAGAAAGGCAGTCTCATGGAATGTAACACCAACTGTATCTAACTATAGCAAGTGACTAGTAAAGAGAAATATGTGCAATAAAAAGATGGGAAGACTATATGTGATGTTGATAATAATAAGCTTTCATCTCTTAAGTATAGAAGGATGAAATGGATTGTACAGAATAATGTAGCAAAAAAAGCAGAGAATTAATAAAATTCTAATGAAGTTATTAATTTGGGGCAGATAGGTTAAGGTAATTTGTAGTGGAATTTATGATTTGAGAGTGGTCAATCAACCACCATCATTTCAGAAAATAAACCGAATGCAGGATTTTATAATATTTCATCTCATATTCAATTAAGGTATTAATGGGAAAATTGTAAGTTAAACAGAAACAAAATACAATTTGAGTGACGTATTGAGAAATATAAAGAATGTTAATATACATTTCATTGATATTTAAAAGATTTGATAAACAACTTATTTATTGATATTTTGCAGAACAGTCTGAATAGGAGATATGACTATCAAAAAATTTACATAAGAAAAAAAAAAGTGTTACATTAATAGATTTTCTTATTATTAGATAAGCTAGGATTTTGTTAATCACAATTCGCTTATTCTTTATAAATTACAATTCGGCTTCTGAAACATGCGGGTCATTTATTTAGTAGCTACTCATTATTTTTATTGTTAAAATATATAGTCACCATTTATTTTGTTGTTTTAACATAAAATGCCAATCTCAAAATAATCAGAATGAAAAGATCCTTAATTCTGGGATTTTAGGACTGACATTTTGGATAGGATCTAACATTCTGAGAATGAGTAATAGAATTATACAAACTGAAATATATTAACATTTTCAATAAAAATAATGCAACATAAAGTTTTGGAAATTCTATTTATTCATTTTTTTAAAGATGATATGATTTAGCAAATAAATCTGTCAACATTAAGATGATGAATTAAATTAACCAAGTGATTTTCAAACATATTATGATCAAACAGCAGAGAAACAGCTTACGTCAAAAATATTTTTTAAAACCAAACAAAAAAAAATTATCTGACAATATCATTATGAGAATACTATATATATACATTTTCTATTTGGAAATTGATTTATAATTAACTAGATTTATATATGTATAATGTATACAAATTTTTAAAAAGCATATATATCAGATTCTAACAGGTGTAAGTTATTAGGTGAGGCTTAATTAAGTAAACAAGCTATTTGCATAAGAATATTTTATAATTCTAACGATATCGATAATACGTTTTAGAATCACCAGAAAAATAGAACGATGAGAAAAAAAATATTTTTTAATATACTGAATATGACACACGCATATTTGAAAAATATCTGTAAATAATTTGCAATAGAAATTTCAAATAATTTTGTGATATGTGATAATAAAACTTTTACAAAGAAGCATTATAGTTCACAAATATGTGTAGATCTGTGTTTCCTGTTTTAATACCATAGTTAGGATGTTAATAAAATGGTATTTGTTCATCTGCAATGAATTTCAACGTTTATGTAAAAATAAATACTTAACTCAAAAGTTCTATTAAGCTATATATGTCAGAAATATTCTAAAATTAAATTAGCCAGCAGATTCCAAATCTCTCTCAGTAATCAATTTTAAAAAATAACCTTGAAATAATGAAGTTAAACATGTAAGAGAATTAAATAAAAACAATGTGATATAAAATCAATATTTATCAATAGCTATTTTTTTTGGTAAGTTCAATTGTAAAAGTCTACAACTGTGTTCTATCATGTACACTTTAGGTTGGCAAATTGCTTTTACTATTCAAATCTCTACAACTTTGCAATAGATTTTCTGAAGCAATTTCAACAGAATAATTATCTGCTTACATGTAACTTCGAAATTATCAATTATTAACACATTAAACATTGTAAAAAAAAGTATAAATTTTCAAAAGTATCAAAAATACAATTATGTCATTTAATGCATAGATTTATCTACACAATTTACAAGATTATAACCTAAGATATTATACATATATTTACATTTTTAACTACATATATATATAAATTAAATCAAGACAATAAATTAATCTTGAGAAAGTAATAGCAGCGTCATCTGGGTTTCATCTAAGCCAGTTTCACCAGATTGAATAATCACTTCTTCTACAGCAGACAAATCAATATACTGAATCTCATCTGAATAACATGGCTGAATAATTGAATCACTTTTTAAAGTATTATCCACAGCAATTCCAGTTTGGATTACAGTTGGTAAATTATTCTCTAATGTCAAAGCGGAAGTAGAATCAATCATTTGTGAATTATTTGAAAAATTTATATTAACATTGTCACTTGAATTAATGTGAATCTGATGAATTTCTTCCATGTGAATTTGCAATTGGTCTTTTAATGGAAAATGTTCCGGACAGAAAGGACAAACTTTTATGAATTTTTCGTGCATTTGTTGCATATGATGCGACAGGTTTTTTTTATTGGAAAATAGATGGCGACAAAAATGGCATTTTAACTTTTTGCATTTTGTCTGATGTATTTTTAAAAAATAGTGAGAGGTGAATGATTTTTTACAATATTCACAAAAATTTAGTTTTTGTTGAATATGTTCTAATTTGATATGATGCTCAATTTCAGCCTTTTTATTCCCTTTCAACTCACAATATGGACACCTAAATGTTTTTGATCTCGTGCTTTCAGGAGGAGGAACTTTATGTTTTTTAAATTTGTGAAAGATTAAATGATCTGAATTGTAAGTTGTAAAAGAGCAGATATCACAACGGTCAGAGTGTTTTTTATATGCCATATGAGCTTTTAAAATATTTGTAGTGGCAAACTGTTTTTTGCACACAGGACAAATACACTTTTTGCAAGGGCGGTTTTTTCGTTTTTTATACATCCATCGATATTTGTATTCCTGAGGTTTATTAAAATGAGACGATTCAATATTTGAGGGAAGGGATTCACAGGCTGCAACTCCTTCATGATACTCCTTTATGTGTTCAATTAATGATGCTAAAGATATTTCACAAATGGAGCAACTGCTACAAGCAAAAGTACCTTCTTCTTCAGATCTCTCAGAAGTTTTTTCAATACCATTACTAAGTATTGTATCACTATACGATATTGTCTTTATATTATTGATATGATTTTCCTGAAATTTTTCATGAATTGTAATATGTTGTTTAGTAGCAGAACTAATTGGATATTTATGATTATTAGATAGATAATGAATGCAGCGAATATGGTTTAAAGTTTGCACTTTATTTGTACTTTTCAAATCACAATGTGGACACAAAAACCATTTTTCATCTGGTAAATGATCAGAGAAATGAGAATTTAGCTTATATGTTGTTGAAAACGATCTTAAGCAAATTAAACAATACTTTGCACAATTACTATGACTTGACAAATGTTTTTCTGCATAATTCTTATAATCACTTACGAAACAACAATGTGGACATTTGTAAACTTTATATTCAAGAAATTCCGGAAGAGTGACTCTATGATAAAAACATTTATGCAAATGTAATAATTTTTTACTAACAGTAGAATAGGAACACTGATCACATTTTTGAAAATGATTGTATTCTTTTAGATGATTGAACAATTTAGAAACTTGAAAAAATATAGCCCCACAGGTATTACATTGCTTGCTCAAAAACGTGTCTACAGGATCAATATAATTTGGAGGAGAGCAAGTTCTATACAATGCTAAACCTTTATGAATAACTAATATATGCTGCTTCACTTCTAAAACAGAATTAAAAAGCTCATTACATGCAGAGCACACGACAACACATTGTTGGATTGAAATGCTCATTTCAGATTGGTTTATTTTTTTTGTCATTGCATATGCTTCTTTACCATCATGAATTTTGATTATATGTGTTTTAATATCAGTTTTCTCCTGAGAATATAAACCACATGCTAAACAAACAAAAAAGAAAACTGCATCGTTGAAAGTATCAATAATATCGTTTGCAATATTTTCCGACACCACAGTAATTTCTGATAATTGAATTTCAACTTCTGATTCTGGGTTCTCTCTGGCCTGATTATTAATTTCTGGTAGCTTATCTTCAGGTTGGCAAGGAGTTAATTTTGATGAAAGCTTTTCATCTGTAATATTATGCAATTTCATATGTTTGACTAAATCTTTATCTGTCCCTGTTTTATAGAAACAATTAAAAGTCTGGAAAGACTTTTCTTTGCTATGAGCATACGCTAAATGCTGCTGCACAACATATTTGTTTTTTATCTGATTGGAACTTCCACACATATAAGTAATTTTACCTTTCATATGTTCTGTTATATGCCAATTTAGTTTTTTCTGACTGGAAAAGTGTCGACTACATAATAAACAGATGTGAAATCTTGCAGATAGTTCCTTTTCATGAATCTCTTTTAAATGTTTTTCTGTTATATATTTTTGTGTAGAAACGTAAGGACAATAAGGACAACGATATACAACATATTTTAAATAATTAGGTAACGGGATAAGATGGCGATAATGTAGATGACAGTATAATATGTCTTTAACATTGGTTAAAAAATCACACTTATTACACATCAATGGATGATTAATGTTTTTTCTATGAGTTGCAAGACTTAACTGATTAGGAAATATTTCCGTACATTTATTGCACAGATTATCATCTCGATGCTGAAAAGTTATCGGTGTTTTAGGCAAAAATCTGCAAACAGCAGAATTTTTGTGATCGGAATGAATGTGAAGTCTAAGATATATAAATTCATCAGTAACAAATGAACACAATGAACAAAAAAAGATGCAATCGCCAATTTCCTGCATAATATCTTCAGTAAAAGTAAATCGCTCACAATGGACAAAGGAACCGACTCCACTATGAACTTCTGTCACATGATTACGTATTCGATCTTCAACAGATGCAAAATAACTGCAGAGTAAACAGAAAAAGTGATCTTGATGAATTTCTGGTGGACAGTTTTCTAATAAAACAACAGAATCAAAATTAATTCGGAATTGTTTTTCAAAATAATAATTTTCACCCATTTCAGCTAATTTCTTCTCTATGGCTGCCAAGTCTATAAACTGTTCAGTATGATTATCATCATTATTATTTGAAGGGTGAAATTGTTGTGTATGAAGTGTCATATCTTTTGGATGTTTTGCAATAAAATTACATAATGAACAATGAATTTGTTCGTTTTTATTTTGACATTTTTTAATATGTTTATGAAAAAAAGATGAACGCATTGTCTTATAATCACAATGAGAACAAGTATATTTTCTTTCTTTCACAAGATGAGTAATTTTGTGTTCTTTATGAGCAGTCCAACTTTTAGAGATTTTCTGACAAATATTACAAGAAAATTGGATATCTAAACTATGACAACTTCTCAAGTGATTTTCAACATTCTCTTCGAGATAAAATTCAAAACAACAATGAGGGCATTTATAAGAAAGGCTATTAACACAACTTGGAATGGGAATGTCATGACATACTTTCTGGTGAAAGTAAAGCGGTAAGCGTGTTCTAAATTTAGTCTGACACTCGGAACATTGTAGCCTATGATTTTCTTCAAATATATGATTATCTAATTCTTTATATGTAAGAAATTTTGAATTGCATGTTAAACATACTGGATTCTTTTGTATTTTCTCAACTTCATTTTCATTTGTCTCAGCTATATTCTTTTTACTATTTTTACGAATAGCTTGATAAACACCAAATCCTTTGTGATCAATAATAATATGACTTCTAAGTTTTTGTTCATCAATTTCTTGTACATTACAACTAAGGCAGAAATTAAATAAACCTTTTTTAAGAATTTTTTTCCTATCTTCCTTTAAAAACCTTGTATTATTCATTTTAATATATGAACAATTTTTATTAGAATCTTCATTGTTCACAGTTTTACATTGCTGTGAATCATCTGCAGAATAAACTATACTTTCATTAGACATATTGTCAACTTTATTTTGAGAATTTTTATTTTTGTTCATTTCATTTTCAATAATTTGTGCTTTTGAATCTAATGAATTTCTCCATAGATCTAAAGCAAGTTTTGATCTGACACCAAATTCTTGGATATGACTCTCTTGAATGTGCAACTCTAGTAGGTAGACAACATTAGTTACAAAAGTACAATACAAGCATTTTAAGCAAGGCTTTTCATTATGACGAAAATTTACATGACGTCGAACTTCATTGGCTTCTGCATTAATATATTCACAAAATGGACAAGAAAATCGGTTTGCACTGAAATGAAAGTAGATATGGTAACGTAATTTCTTGAAATTACAGTACAACCGACAGCAAATTTGACACTCATATGCTGTTTCTGTAAATGTAGCATCAATACAATCATGTTCCAAAAGTACAAAATGATCTGAAGTAAGAAATGAACATTTTGAACATTCTAGAATTGAAATATTATGTAATTTTTTTGCATGCAAAATCATAGATTCAGTTTTTGGAGTACTAAAATCACATTTTTCACACTGAATCCAATGCTGAGAAGCAGCTCGATGCATTTGTAGTTGTTTTGCAGAATAAAGTACTTTGCCACATTTCATGCAAACAAACTTCTTATTTTCTCCATGGCAAACTACATTATTCTGACTTTCCTCATTAAATTTATGCCCCTTTAATTTTAGTTGAGATGTTTTACAATGACCATTTATTAAATTAAAAACATGCTCAACTTTTACTTTTGTGTCACTGATATTCAACTTTCTCACCAAAACCAGTGGATTTTTTAACTTACCAGTCTCAGGTAAATAATCTTCTTCAAAATAGGAACTTTCATTTACTACCAATTTAACATCATCAATATACATTTTTAAATTTATTGAATTATCAATGGAATCAGATGACCATTCTCCACTTTCAGTACCAGAATCATTTTCACTTTGATCAAAATCTAGTTTTCTTTTTTTGCTTGCGGGCATTTCTTCGTGAGTTTTTTCAGGATAACTTACTATCAAAGTATTTTCACTCATTGGAAAATTTTCGCAGATTCCGATGACTTCTGAAACACTAAGGTATTTAGCTAAAGGAAGTAAATCACAAATAATCTCAGGATTAAACTCTGTTTTGCCTTCGTAAAAGTAATCCAAAAGAGCCCTGAAAGCATCTGGAGTTGTACTCAAAGTAAAAGAATCAAGATATGGTCGAGTTTCAACTAAATGCTGAAAAAACTTACTGCAAGCAATTAAAATAAACTTGTGAACAGGAAATGTAACATTGCCCACAAAAATATCAAAATCCAAAAATTTTCCATTATTACGTAAACTGTTCACAGTTTTTAAAACATTTACAGCATGAAGTACATCAACCTATAGAGGAAAAAATAATAAATATTAATTTGAAAAGGGAGGGCAGAAAACATTTATTTAAATTAGTTATAAAAACTGGTGAAGACAAAATTGTATATAGTTATATCGACATTTAAATTATTTAAAAGCACATTATTTAATTAAGAGATCTAAAAATATAAGCCAATTCATTTTAAGAAATAAAAAGCAAACAATGTTATCAATAATTATATACTGTATATAGTATTTACTAGTCAAAAAAGATTTGAATAATCAAGTCACTTAGTGTCTGAAAGCAAGGAATTCTTCTCTCACAATTTACTTCTATTATATTTTTATACTTCCTCAAGGTCTTTGTAGTTTCTAAGTTTTACCATTTTGGATTATTCAGCAATAAAAGACATTGCAAGTACAATATTTAAATGTAAATACTTTGCAGAGTTAGAATGATAAATATATAAATAATTTTCAGATGTAAAAATATATTTTTAAAAAACAAAGGTGGAAACTGCTCATCAAAGCCTTCTTTGAATTTTATCATGCATGTTAGAATTGTATTCACCATCATTTTCAATCATTATCAACATATTACAGAGTGAAGATCTCCCCAAATTTAGTCTATTTTCTCTGATCCTTAGCCACTCTTTTCCACAAGACACCAGATAACTTTCTTATTCCATTAATCAATCTTATATATACCTATTTATAAGTCTTTTACAATCTCTTGGAATTCAGTTTAAGTGACTTCAACCATTCATCTATTAGAATACAATCCAGCAATAAATTCTGTCCCACTCCATTTCAATTTTATTCAATATTGTCAGTGATATCCATTTGTTCTCTCATCCATGTATTTTGTATCAGATTTCTTTGTGTTACTTCTATCATATACATCACCATATTTCATCGAGTGATCTGAAATCTCTGTATTGCTATTCTTTTAAATGTCCAAGTTTCAGATTCATAAATAAGAATTGGTAAAAGACATCTTTTAAAACTATTTTAATAACAGATATATTCCTTTTAATAGAAAAATATTTTTATCAAATGTACTGCAAACAAGTTTAATTCTATAAATAATTTTATCCATCGTGTTTCAATCTATAGTAATAAACTGATCAAAGTATTTGTAGTAGTTAACTTCTAACTCATCATCATCAATTTTCATTTTCTTCTTTTGACAAAATTCATTGACATTATTTTAATCTTTTTAACATTTACTTTTAGTTCCATTTTCTTATTCTCACCTGATAACTCTTGCAATATTTCTGAAAGCATTATTTGCAAGAAAAATGACATCAACTTCAAAATTTAGATGACTTAAATAATCTCCATCCACTTTTATTCCCTTAGCTTTTCAAATGAATTCCTAAAATATTGCTGGTAAAATTGTAATAAAATGTTTTGAAAATATAGTCACTCTATCATATACTCTTCTGCAACGTTAATGTTCATAGAGTGACATTATATAATCTAGTCATTGCTACTGCATTTTGATGTTATCCAGAATATAACAATATCCCCAGTCTATATTTTAAATAATCTCATGCTTCTAGATATACTTACAGAATCAAAAAAGGTCTTTTCATAATCTATAAATCTTAAGCACAAAGGCTTCTTTGTATATCTCTCAATACATGGATATGATCCAATGTGCTAAAATCACTTTTAAATACAGCTTATTCTTTTGATTGGTTAGAATCCAAAGTTTGCTGAAGACAAGTTGATAAAGATTCTACACAGAACTGATAAGCCTATAATTTCTAATATCTTCATTACCTTTCTTATTGATCTTATTTCTGCATTTTTCAAATCAAATCATTACTTTTCTTCTCGATATTATTTCTGCCTTCTTCAAATCATCTGCTACATCTTTATTATTTAGATATTTGGTATTCATCTTTATTAACAATTTTTCTATTTCTTCACCTAATTCTTCTAGGATATCAATTATAATCCCATCCTTTCCTGGACTTTTTCGTAGATCTAATATCTATTTCATTTCTTGATTTAAAATGTTGAGCAATTCAGAAGATGTAATAACTGTACAAGCAGCTTTTTTTTTCCATGCATTTCATGAATATCATTGCTCTTCTTAGTTTAGGAGTTTTTTATAACTTTCCATATCAAGTCATAATTAATATTTTCTTACATCATTAGTTCTTTCATACCATTTTACAAAACTTTAGATATTCCTCTTTATAGATGGGTTTTAAAAATTTTCATATTTCCTCGTCTTCATACCGTAAGTAATATTATGTAAAGAAACCTATGGACAGTTAGTCATTAATTTACAAACAAACCAATACTCCTAGACCATCTAAAAACAAAGTATTTGTTTATTAAAAACAAAAAAAAAACCGGGTGAAATAAAAAAAAACACTTTGGTGGTTTACCGTCACCGACGGAAAAAAATTAAAAATCGGTTGAAAAAAAAAAAAAACTTTTACTGTAATATTATGTAAACAAATAGACGGCCTGTGAATCGATATATTGATGTGAATTGGGCAAAAAAGAGCATCATCATACGGTAGGGTTCAGTATTCATACTATTACCGAATTAAAAATTAAAATATAAAATTTTTTATTAATTTTTTTATTTTTTCTTGAAACATAGGTAACTGAAATCCTAAAAAAGAAAATTATGGTTTATTGTATCAACACACGTTGTGTTAAATAAAAGAAATACCAAATCCAACTCTCAAATATTAAAAAAAAAAAAAAAGTGTGAAAAGTATATAGTTACTTCAATATTTCAAGTATGTGTCGTATATGAAATTTATTGCTCATTAAGTTATATAATTTATTTCAGGAAATTTTTGCTCTTAATAATTTTATAAACAAAAAAGAGGGGGGGGGGGATGACAGGCATAAGCAAAATATCAACTCTGATATTTTTATTTTTTGAATGATTTAAATTTCTCTGTAAAGTTTAAGATGAATTCTCAGCCTATAGTTTAAAAAAAAATTACTGCTTAAAGATTATCTGCAAAAAAGATTAATCCACTTTCTTTGAGCATTTGAAACTCTTGCTTTACTCTAAATATTAATAGCAATTTACTTAAAATCATTCATTTTCTTTCTTTTATTCCTTTTAGCAATCATCTCTTCCAATAAATCTTTCATAATTGCTATAATCTTTCATAATTGCTATATCTCAAAATTTATGCTCAATGTAATTTTTCATAATTTCATCAATAATCTTTCATTCATTCATTTCATATTTCTACACTGCTAATCTGTTCCTTTCATTATTCTTTAAATCTAAAAGTCTCCAATCATTTCTTCTTTTCTTAATTGATCATATCTTTATTCCATGTAAAACTACAATCCAAAGCATTAAGACCTCTTTCTTAAAGCTAGCATCAATGGGCCATAAAATAATTTATCCTTATTAAGGACTAATTTAATTACTGTAAGTTTCATTTTTGTTTATCACAATTTCCCAAATATTTGACATCATTAACTGTTCTAAAATTCTCTGTACAAAACTGGCTTTCATCTCACCAATCATTTCCAATGAATTAGTTAGCATTTATTTTTTACATCAAACCTTCTACAAATTCTATTAATCCAATATAACATTTTATTTAGCACATCTTCATTGATAGCATATGTGAGCTCATCACATATTATATCCAATGTCTAATATTCCAGTTCACATTCAATGAATCTTTGAAGATTTTTTTAGGACACAAATATGTTAAGGCTCAAGAAGCCAGATCATAATTAGTGAGAGCTAGATGGTAAAAGCTTGACCATCATTAAGGTTGGTCAGATGGATCTTGATGCAATGGTAATACAAAAATATGATTGTACTAACAAACAACTTTCTCTACTGTATAGGCACTAAACCCTACTACTAATTTCATCTTTATCAAAACGTCACTCATTTAAAACCTAAATGGAAACAAAAAAAACCCTCAATATCGTGGTCTTACATCAAGTAATATATTTATTTTGTAGAGACCATTTAATATTAAATATATCTTACAATTCATAGTTAATTATTTATTATTAATTTACAGACATTTATTTGAGAAATTTCTTAATAAATATCTCTTTTTACAATTTATATCCTAATTTTTAAAATATACAGCAATCTAATCCAATTCATTCTATCATAATCAATGAAATAAATATTAACTTCCACCTTTCTATATATCTTTTTAGCAAATATTACTCTTTTTCTCTATGTATCTGTTTCTTATTCTTCTACTTTCTTAAATCCAAATATGTCTAATATATCCAAAAGAATATTTAGTCAGATTCTTAACATCATCTTAGTTTCATGTGAAATAGTTTTGAATTTTTTCATATTTCATAACATTAAACTTTTTCTCTATAGTCAATCCTTTTTCTTTCTCAGTTTTTAATAATTCAACTGGGATTCTATGACTTTGTCATTTTTCACCTCATTATTATGTGATTTTTCTATAATACAAATAAATTATAAATTCTTCCAATGAATCTACTGTTTTATTTTTTTATTAATAATTTATCACTTCATCTTCAATTATTGTTGTATTTTATGACTGCTTTTCCTATCCAAACTTTTATTTTATTACATTTTAAACAAATTATCTTTTCTTTATAATTCCTCTCTCTGTACATTTCTTATCTAATCATTTTCTAGTTTAATCAGTTCTAATCAATTTTAAAATGTCATAATGATTTATGTAGGATTGTGCATAAAAATAATCTTATGATGCAATTCAATATCTACTATTTAAAATATTTTAACATTCAGGTGTTTTTCTGAATACACTCTTTAATTATAGTCAAAAAAAAAATTGTTAGAAATATTATTAAAGAATATAATCTTAATCATGTAGGGACACATTATCATTTATGTTATTGAAAAATTGAAAAACTAGAATAGTGTTTAAAGAAATGGCAAGCAATGGTAAATTATTGATGATGACTTAGATTACTATTATAATAGTCTATTACCTAAAGAATTACTAATCAAAGAAATGATGGGGTAAAACAGATTAAATTTCATCTGGATTTTATTTCAACCCAAAATATATAATAATTTTCTTCAATTAACCTTTCAATTGGAATTCTGAGCATTTACAAATATTTTTGGATTTGTCCAATGTATGATCAAAGTTTATTTTTTCAAATTATTAAATGAAATTAATAATTATAAATTACAAGCATTTCAATGGTCTATTTTAGCACTGAAATTTGTTTTCAACTGTAATACAGTTTTACAAAAAAATAAATAAATACATGTATATATATTTTTCAAAATAAGTTTAAATAAAAACGAATGTCAATAACGTGTGTGAAATGATTTTCATATATATAATTCTTTGGAATGACTAGCATAACTTACAAACTAATCATGGTTAAGTGTCAAACGCTAAATACTGTCATACAATCTAATAATGATTAATTTTTGATATTATTGGGCAGTAAGAGATGTTTATACTTAATCCTAAACAGTGACAATTCGTGGCCTGACTAAAAGATGTTTTCTGCAAATATTTAGATGAATTTTTAGACCAAATTGTTGCTGCTACATTCTTATGAAAATTTTAAAAAAATTTCAAACTTTAATCCAGAGATTTTCTAGATTAATGTGACTTAGATTTGACGAAAGCTTATAATATTCATTACTCTGGTTTTTAAATAAATATTCCATTTTTTCGTTAATTTAAAATGTAGATTTATTGCATAATACTCACGAACATACAATTGTTAAAAGTATATATTTTTTTCGTATATTGCAATATTACGTCAATTAGATTACAAAGCGAATAACAAAATTACAGATATCTCTAGCCTATTATCCCGACATTTTTGTAAAATCAGAAGCAATTTTCGGTGCAGGATGTCCAATATATTGAAACCAATTACATACGTTATACGCACACACATGCATAAGGAGCACTATGCATATTAAGAACGCCAATAGTTATTAAAAATATAATGATACATAATAATTACCGAATAAAAATGCAGCTTGGGGTCCCAAAATGGCGGATGTAATGCAAACATTCAAAATTATTTTTCAGAAAAAATAAAGCGGAAGATTCCTATTAAATATTGCACCGTCATACACCAAGAGAAGGATGGATAAAGTGGTTCTCAACAGATTAGCTAATATAGTATTTAAGAGTTAATAAACTAACTATCATGATAAGTTAATAAACACATGACGCTATTATAAACATTTTGATCTAGCATAAAGAATTTTACTTATAATGTAAATTTTAATAAACGATGAAGCATTAAAATACTTTTAATTGAATAAATATTTTAAAATCAATTATTTCCATTATTGGAAAACAAGATAACGCTCCGGTCGCATTTTCTAATACTACTTTTCAACAAAATAATCTTAATTAAAACAAAATAAGATAAAATACTTTCTACGTAAACTAAAAACATGTAATTCCGGCTGGCATATTTTTAAAGTTCTTCACAAGATAATAATGAAATGAAATTACTATTTACCTGCTTTTCTACTTCATCATTTAACATGTGGGGATTTTTTTTTTCTTTTAATAGTTTCATGTTAATATAAATTTGTTTTTAAGGCAATAAAGTTTTATTATTATTAAAAGTAGTTTTTAATAATCTTTTACTATGTAAATACATCTTTACTTAGGTTTCTTAGTTAAAATACCGTACTCTAATTTATAAATATGCATTATAATTAATAAATAATTTTTTAAAAGAAAACGTTAATTCTAAAATAAGAAAATCTACTATGTCTGCTTACGGAAAATTCCCGGATAATGTGTCGCGAGAAGTTTGAAAGCACCATCCAACGATGAATCAACTAACTAAATAAAAATCTTTTGGCTAATGTCGGAAAGTAAATTTGTTGTATGCAATAAGAGAATTAAGTTTTAAAATTATTTTCTTCACTTTAACGTTTCATGAAATAATTTTCTTGTCATTAGTTTGTATATAAGAAATTTAATAAATCAAAGGTCAAAATGCAACAACGGTTTGATGATAGAATTTTTAATTGAATTTATAGCATGCTGATGATTGGGTGTTTTTTTGCAAATACAAAAGATGATCTACAAATATTTAATGTTTTGAATGCAACTTATGATATTAAAAAAACTCATAGGATATCATTTTGAGAATATAAATCAATTTAAATATCTTTCTAGCTTTTTAAGTGCAAAGATGGATTTAGATGGCGTACAGCACTGACTCCAATATGCTTGTGCTGTTTCTAAAGTTAAAAGTAAGTTTTATTATAGTAAAATAATTGTTGAATTAAATTAGGCTTGGATACTCTAATACTATACTGTAACATATAAACATCAAAAAGTTTCATTTAAAGATGCTCCGTAAAATTTAAAAAATACAATTGTAAGATCATAAGACAAATCAATATGTTCTTCAACTTGGTTGGATATAATACTATAGAGTTCACTACTATAAAATGAAATCTTGAACACTGAATTTGTCGGAGAAGTATACCGTATTTACGTTGTAAAAATTATATATATTCTAAAGAAGCTCCATTTGATTGTTTTCATTGGATAGCTTTGGCTGAGAATAGAATAACTTGGAGAACTACATTGAAACATGGTGTAGAAGTATTTTGGAAATACTTTTTCTGCAGAAAAGATTAGAAGGTATCACAAATCAAATAGGTAAAATAATAGTCCAGTATATTGTATACATGGATGTATTTGTTCATAGATTGGTTTGTATAATCATTACAATATATCTAATGTTTTATTATTATTTTGTTTTGTCTTTTTATCTTATTTCTCATGTAATTGGGATCGCTATCCTCATTTGTAAGTGAACACTGCTACTAATGACTTATTCTTTGAAATGCTTATATTGGCAACTGATAATTTTTAGGATAAAAATACTACATTTTGAAATGAATGATATATCAGGACATATAAAGAATTTCCAAAGTTAAAAAAAAGTATTCCGCATTAAATAAATGTTTTTGTGACTTACATAGTTTTCACTAATTATAATGTTTTGATGTTTAATAAATCTTCATAAATGATTAAAATATTTTTTAAATGATTATTGTACACAATTCTTGCAATTCCATCAGACATTGCTTCGCACCAGTAATATCCATGCTTTTAACAAATTGATTATCAAGTGTTTGACCTCTCATATTTCCCTAAAATTCGCCTTTTTGCCTATCTCTCCCCATGCATAAATTAAGTGTCCTTTAATTTTACATTTGAAATATTTTTTATCTTTCCAATTGCAATCTTACTGTGTCCTGTTTTATCACAACAATAACAAATGACTTTTCCCTCATCACTGATACAGATTTTTTCGAGTTGTTTTTTATTTTAATGTTTTAAATATCCCAGTATTCTGTAAATCATCTGCTTTTTGTTGAAAAGCATGTGCTTGTTCCAGCATTAGCCATCTCATATGTCATTGTCCATTATGGTTTATAAATGTATTGCCAAATTTAATGTTATTTTATAATTTTTTTCTTTATTGTAAACATAGTTAAATAAACCTGTTTTTGATACTAACATTTGGCAGATTGGAAGAAGGATATGAGTCATTTTAATAAATATAACATTTCTAGCTTTGTTGGCTTGATTTCTGAAAGGTCTGTTATTATTTTCTACCAGATACTTCTTGCTCCAAATCTTAATGTATCTAAATGTCTTCTGCAAGTAATGAGCAGTGTGCTTTATTGTTAGATTAATTTCTAATTGATGAATTAATGTTTTGAATGTGACTTATGTGTTTCTCAAATGGATTTCAGTTTTATAGCGAGCTTTCCAACCTTACTGTGAACAATCAAATTTATGATCTAATTCTTTGATAGACCTATGTGTACTATTGACTGTTATTGCATTGATGAATTGTATTATGAATTCTATCTAGAGAGATCTATAGTTTTAAAAAAATCTATTATTGAGGGTAAGTTTAAGATGAGTCTATAATATTTCTTCACACTGGCTGAAGTTAGTTTTGGAATATAAAATCTTCAAAATAAGCTTATAGTCATCTGTCTTCTTACTCCATTTTCAGGGCTTGTTTCATTATCATCTAGTCTGGTTTCTGCAAATCTTACATTTGAAGTTCTGTTTGGATTACCAACATCTGATCAAATAAACATTTCATTATTGCATTATAATTTGTAATCATACCATTGATCATCTATGATTTGGACAATCATGTGCAAATCTTATTCCTATAACTGGTGCTGGAACCTATTTGGTGGTCCCACTGAATAGTGTAATAATATAGATACCTATCTGCATTTTATTTTCTTTTTTTTTTCCTATGCTGATTAGGTTTGAGAATTGATAAGTTTGTTTTAAGGACAGTGTTTGGTAATAGTTCAGTTAGAATATTGATATAGCTGTGCTAGTCATAATATGCTCTGACATATGATTTTAGCTATGCAGGTATTTTAATTATCTGCTGTGGTTTTTTCGTGATCCTTTTTATCCATTAAATTAATCCCTCTGTCTTATTTTTGTTCTCAAGGTAAAATGTTTAATTGTAAATTTTTCTTGAATAAATCTGCTGTGAACATGGAATCATTATCCAATATTACAGTTTTTAAATAATCTATGAATTATTATAATACTAAATCATCCATACTCTTTATTACTGTTTTACAATGCTTTTATTACAACCCACTATGACAGTTTCGATTGCTCCAGCAATCTTCTTCAGAACTTCTAATTACATTTTCAAACCTTAATTGCTAAATTCAAACTTTAAATTTTACAAATTCGAATTTAGCAGTTAAGATTTAGAAATATAATTAGAAATTCTGAAGAAGATTGTTGGGGCAATTGAAATTGTCAAAGTGGGTTATAATAAAAGCATTATAAAACAGTAATAAAGAGCATACACGATTTAGTATTATATGGATTTGGCAATGCAGTAAGAAAGATAAAATTATAACCTATGAATTACAAATAGTCTCATGTTTCAATAGATGCTATAACATGATGTGATGGTACTTTAATTACTTTTAGCCACTTGGAATATGCATCAGCAACTGTCAAGGATGGCTTGCTACGTCATAGATAAGTATAATCAATATGATTCTTATCCAGTAATCATCAGATTCAGACTACTAATTAGTTTTATTTTTTATTATGTTTTGGTTGTTTTATCTTATAACTCCAACATTGGTCAGCTTTAGATTCAATAACAGGGATTTAAAGTAGGCCACAAGACATAGGATCTAGCCAGCAATTTCATTCTTATAATTCTTGGATGACCATTATTCCAAATTCTTAGTCCTTGAGAGTGACTACTTGGAAGAATCACCACTCTTGCCCCAATTCAATAGTAAACTCAGCCTATGTATTCAATAGGCTAGATGGATTCTTCTGATTTTTTTAATTTAGACAACCCAGCTGCATCCATTTAATTAATTTTTGAAATTTTGGATTACTATTTGTCCATTGAGCACCAATTTACTATTTTGGTTGTGTTTATTTCTAGATATAGATAATTAGTAGAATTTGTGTTTATTTCTAGATATAGATAATTAGTAGAATGATTATTCAACTATAATTCTGAATCATTTATGATTATTCATCAGTAATTCTGAGTCATTTACTATTAAGCATCTGTATGAGGAATTTTATTTCTATCAACATATTCAAGCTTGCAGTTGTACTGTAATAAGAAATTGAACCATTTCAAAATGCATGGAGTAGCACGTTGGGAAATCCCCTAGTTTGATACAAAAATTCCCATCTGTGATCAGTAATTGGTTTGCAATATAAATGACTTATTATACTGGTAGTTGTGGACTTATTTTTTATGATAGTGATCAGAACTATGGCTGTGTTTATATGTTTTCTCAGCTTTAGTTAAACATTTTGAAGTAAATGCAATTGCAAATTGCATCCTGTCATTATTTTGATGATATAACATCATAGTGATCTTATAGGTAATACATTGCAACTGAATATCTGCAATTTATCTGGATCAAAATATTCTAGCACTATTGAATCTGTACTAGTTTTTAATTTTTTTTTATAGGCATTGCCATGCTAGAATACTGTTTCTTGTCTAACAAGCTGCAAAGCATCTTAGCAATCTGTTTTGTAGTGAGAAAAAACTTCTTTATCATTCATGAGAAATAGAAATGACTGGAGCTCTCTTTTGTTTATAACAGTTTTAATCTCCTGTTTCTTCTTTTCGTTTTCTTGGATGGATGTTTTGCATCTATATCAGAGGAATTCAACCTCTTTAATCTTAAAGTGTATTTTTCTAGGCATTCATGTCCTTTAAATATATATTTTTCTAGGCTAGTTTAAATCCTGAGGCTTGGAATTTTTAATGAATGTTTGATAAATGGTCAGAGTTGGTCTGATATCTTTGCCAGTAACAGAAAATCATCAAAATATAATAGTGTGCCAATTATTCCAGCAATAATTTGAATCTCACTGGAATATCATCAGTGCAATTGTTGTCTATCTGAAGGGCAGGCAGGTCATTTTAAATGAACCTTATAAGTAATGATTACCATTGTCCTTGAGACCTGGTATTAAATGATAGTTGCAGATAAACATGCCTTGGGTCAATTTTCATAATGTCCCCACCCAAACAAAATGGAGAGGATTTGTTTTACAAATAGTGGAGAGGACACACTATAATCCCCAACAGATTTATTTCGCTGTTGTTTTTGTGAGAAATGCAATTGGATATAGACCATTTTGATGAGATTATTGGCTAATGCTTCCTTTAGATAGCCTGTCATCCATTTTGCAGCCATTTTAGTTCTCATTGTGAGTATCAAAGATTTGCAATGACAATTTATTGATGGTAGGCTTAGGCACTGATCCAATTTGTCATCAAAGGACTTAGCAAAGTCCCTTATTAAATGTACTATATCTGTGACTATATTCACTTTAATCACTGCACAATATAAGTGACTGAAACAGTTATGATCTAATAAATTGTTGTGACCATCAGCAGACACAACCAGAAGCAAATATAGGGTTTTTTAAAGACATTATAACCATTACTCTTAGATCATCCAGAAATAAATATTGCTACCTTGCAATTGGATTTTTTTTATATTAACAGTAGCCCAAATAATTTCTGGAAACAATGTTCTCTTACAGATTCAAGTTCTTTAATATTGGCATCTCATTAATAGTAATTTGAGCTTTGCGGAATGAATTGTTATCTTTCAAGTCATTCATACTGTTACATTGATATTACAAAATTTTGGTTTACCCTTCATTTTACAGTGGTCTATCATTCTTTTCTATTTGTCTTACTATTTTTTTATTATTTGAGCAAGCAGCTCCTTAACATCAACTTAGTATTGAAGCTGTGCATATATATATATGCTGGCTTCACCATTCACTGTGGACTAACTAAAACCCTAAGTCCAACCACAGTGAATGTATGTTTCTTTTTCAAACTAAATTTATCGTTTTCTCAAATAGTTGCCTAAATTAAAAGATTTAATAAAATAAAATATAACATCACATGATCACATTTCCTATACTAGCACATTAATTGTTGATAAACAGAGCAAAACTCTCCATACAGTAATGCCACCTGTGCTAAACAGAGTAATCAATGGATGCCAGAAGGCTTGTGCATAAAATCCCTATCTAATGCCTACTCATCCAATATCCCCACAGGTGGCATTACTGTATGGAGAGTTTTGCTCTGTTTAAAATAAAATATAGAAAGTTAAAATTATAATTGCAATTATTTTTAAAATATATTTGGTAGAATTCGATGAATTTCTTAATTAAATAGAATCCATTAAGAAAAGGAATTTAATTAGTAAAACATTTTTCTGAATTAGATAAAAATAGATAACAGGAAAAATTTGAAACAAAGGGCATGATTCGCTACTAATTAGCAGATTAAAAACATAATGGGAAAAGGGTATAAATAAAGAACTTTTCTTTTGTTCTTGGTCTTATGCTTGCTGGTAATCTATGCTGAAGGTCAGAGAGAAATCTTAAGAATTTTGTTGGAAGAAATTTTGCTGAAAGATTGGACAATATAGCAAACTCTTGCTTGCTGTACTTACTTCAAGCTGCACTCTATTCTTTCAGCATATAAATAAAAGAATCCAGAAATGTGTTGCTCTGCAAAAATGCAGGGGTAACTTCTTTGCCCTTCGCCCTCCTGAGCTGTTCCTGATGCAGGAGTCATAATCATGTAAGCCAGCCAGAGAACAAAAGTATCTGCCCTGTATCCATGAAAATCTGCCCTCAAAAACATGGAAAAACAAATTTGAAGAAACGAGAAGACCTGTGGGGAAACATCAAATGAACTCATTTTGACCCACCCATCTAGTTACCGGTAACATTCCCATAAATTATTAAAATATCTTTGTAATTTGCAATTTCAATGTATATTTATGCTTTTCTATATATATATATATGTTTTTTTAAATCTATGTATTCGAATCTTGTGAAATTATATTTCATTAATTACTTTCTTTTCTTTTTTTTTTTTATATATCGTAATGGGAGGGGTTATTATATATAATGGCGGCCATAGTTCTTATTAATTTAATTGAAAAATACTTCGTTTAACTTTCCGCCATTATACTCCCGTAATTAAGTTATTTATTTTATATAAATATTTATTTAGAAAGAAAGGGAAGCAAATCATAGAAAGGGCAAAACGATTTTAAAATCAAGATTTAAATTGCTAAATATTCTATTATAAAACTTTCCAAACTTTAACTTAGTTTTTATATATATATAAAAGAAAGATCCTTATCAAATGCCAGTATATTTTAGTCAATGAAGGGTTACAAATTTAAAGTTATATTTTAAAGAGCGTGAAATAAAACGTTCGCATTTATATTTTAGTACTAAGAGAGAGTACATTTTGACAATATGTATTACAAATTATTAAATGGCATTGACTCTGGGATATGTTGGTTAAACTTCAACTAAATCAATAAAATATCCGCCCTCTTGTTTTAGTGATCTGAATTTTATAAAAGGGAAGTTACTATTTTTCTGTGGATTTTCAGTGATAGTTGAGCGTTCTTAATATATATATTTTGCAGAGAGTTTCTTTTTTAAATTTAAAGGTCATTGACCGTATTTATATGGCATTGTGCCTTGGGTGATCTACTGGGCTGCTCAGCATATATTACAGTGCTTCTTTTGCCAAGTTTGCTTAGGTTAACATACCTACATTCGGACCTTCTGAAAAACAAATAAATTGTTCTGGATCTCATGTCGATTTCAGTCCTTTCAATGTACATAGCTGGACATAAGCAACAAAAACTCCGATCCTGAATCCGGGTCACGCGTTTAGCGAACGGGTTCCATTTTTCTCTCTAACCTAGTTTAGAGACGGAGAGCTATCCGGTCTGGTGTTAACCTCTTGGTAACTGTTATGTCTCGAGCCTCACAGCCCACTATATGCTATCGCCTTTGTGCAGGGTCTTATATATTTATATTTATTAGGAAATCTTTCTCAAAATATCATCGAAATGTTTCAATTATAGCTGGAAATTCCTGCTGGGGTCACTTTATCATTCTTCTTAAATCATAAGTAGGGCAGTGATTTAAACCTGTCCAAAGTGTTTAGTTGAGTTTGACCACCTATTTATTTCTATGTTCTCCAACCACAGAGTTAATGAATCATCTCTCTCTCTTTCTTGATTTCTTTTGTGTAACACTTCCATTGGCTGGAGTATTTTAAAGAAAGAGATGATAATGTAAAATTTTGTCTGTTCTTATCATTAAGATCAATGGATCTTTCAAATATGTCTATCCGGTTGCAGTGAAAATAGCCTGTGACACTATTAATAAAACGTTGTATGAATTCTTTTAATGTAAATAATAAAAGTTTGTGTTATCTTTCATTCACTATAAATAAAACCACTTAGTATTGTTTTCTTTTGTAACATACGTATGTATATCTGATCATTATATATGTAAAAATTCCTTTTCGTGGTCTGTTCTCTCCCTGACCACCGGGCATACATTAAGATTAAATTTTAATGAGGTTTGGGGAGTAAGTCGCTTAGTAGCAATCTAGAGGAGTAGGTGAGGTTCGAACCCCCTCTATCTGCATCTCTAGATTAGGTTAAAGCAGCTCTACTTTTCTTACCGTTACAGTATATATATCTATACAGAGGCTAAGTATATATCTATACAGGGTTTACTGCGTGCATTGTGTTGCTTTATTGCTTCTATAGCAAACTTTTCTGATGATTCTTGCCAACACTTTATTTTGGCAATTTTTAAAGATATTTTTGGCTGGAAAGTTCTACTTTTGTTTTGATTAAGTGGATATTTCTTTGATCAATTTAATACTGGACCTAACTTTCCTTGTAATTTCAGTAGAATGCTTGGAAAACTTCAGAATTTTTAAGATGGTGTTTGGATTCATTAGCAACTTGACCATTTCATAAATAAAAGTTTCTTAGTACCTCATTTAGTAAACTTTGAAATTGTAAATCAGAGCTCTATAGCAAAATCTCTATCTCTTTATTCTTTAGAACCCAGAGATTGAAAATGTACCTTTGTGATATAGTTAGTAGTTTAGGATAGAAACTATAATCAAACTCTTTTTCATATAGAAGTGTAGGTATTAACTGAGAATGTGAAATCTCATAGGCAGCACTTCTGCATCACTCTTGTGAATTTCACATGTTAAAGTTCTTGACTTAATTTGCTTTAAGAAAGAAGATGACTCAATCCACATATATTGGTTAATTTGCTGGATTGCCCAACTATTTTTTTTTTCATTTTCTGGGGAGGGGGGGGGGGTATTTTTGATAATAGCCATTGGTATTTGGTAGTGTTATTTCTAATTGATTAGCCACTAATAATGATATTTACTGTCAAAACTCAATTTTACTAAATGCTGAATTGACAATTTGTGAATGAATGATATTGTGCCTATTTGGTTGTGTTTATATGCATCTATTTATAGTAATACTATAATTACAATAGTTATATTCTTGAATGGTGAAGATGATGAAAACTGCTGATTAGAATGGATCATAAATTAATGGGAATACCACGAAATTTGTAATAAGTGCAAAAATAATAATTTCTATTTTTTGGTTGTATTAAATTGAAGTGAATATTTCTTGTTGGAACTATCAACTAATAATTTCTATTTTTTGGTTGTATTAAATTGAAGTGAATATTTCTTGTTGGAACTATCAACCATGGCTAAAAATTTGGGTAATAGTAATTGTAGGATGAAAGATGATATAAAATATAAGAGATAAATGGTTTATAAAATTAGATGCAATTTTTGTAATATGGTTTTTATGTCCAGACGGCAAAGCAATTGGGAGAAAGAGCTAAAGAACACAATGATGCTATTGTTAGGAAAGATGATAGATCTGCATTATATGTTTATTATTTGCATGCGGACATAAAATAAATTGTGTTGATAATATAAGTGTTCTTGATTATATTAAAAATGTTAATAGACATAAAATATATGAAACAAACTATATCATTTATAATAAAAACAACTGTATGAATATATACAAAACATCTATTAAGTTGAATAATAAGTGGTTAATGGATAAAGAATGGATAGTTAATTAATTAATATATGTGAATATATATCCATTCAATATATATAACAGAGTAATTTTGTAGTAGAATTGAGAAAAAAAAAACCACGTAATAGATCGTGTCGGATATCCGTTTGTTTATCTGTCTTCTCTCATGTATTGATATAGGTGTCGCTGTATGTACTTTAAATCGTGGTATTCTCGAGACATATTGAAAAGGGCAAAAAACATAATTTGCTGAAAAAGGCTTTTCTATGATAATTTTATAATTTGTAATCTTTGTGGAGAACCGCTGCGTTTAATGATGGATTTTGGGGGAGACCATTATTTTTAAACTGCGAAAATGGTCAATCAAATACTAATAGACAGCTTGGGCTTTGGAAATTATTCTATTAATTCGTTTTTTCAATTTGTGGAGAAAATCAAAAAGGTCACGATTGAGAACAACTTCTACATGACCACCCTCGATGTCAAAGAATTATATGGATCAGTTGATAGAAAACAATCCATCCAAATCATCCTACAAGAACTGACCAACATGCTCTCAGCTGAATGCATTAATTTTATCATTACATTTTTAACATGGATGGACAAACACATCTATACCACATTTGAATACGGTTGGTACAACATGAAAAGTGGATGACCCATGGGTCTCCCACTCAGTGGAATTGTAACCAACATCTTCCTTAATCACTACGAAAAACTAATCGTATCCAAATATCAAGCTGACTGCCCTCACACTATATACATGTGGTATGTAGATGATATATTCATCTTAGCCAACCAACACATTACAAATAGTATCATACAAGATTTATCACAAAACACTAATCTAACTATCAATTCCACAACAGAAGATGCTTTCCAAAGTCTAAATTACATCGACCTTCAGCTAACATGGGATGAGAGAACAATAAATTACTCAATGATAATAAACCCCTTTGAAATCAGAGGTTTTATACACCCACACTCCAATTCACCAAGCTCTCACAAATTTGCAGGCCTTCAAGCATTTTTATACAGAAATATGCAACTGCAAGTTTGAAGCGGATAGAAAGAATAATATACATCTCAACACCAAAGACCTACTACAAAAACTCAACACTATTAGCAATAAAATTAAACAATTTTATAAAAAAATCATAGACAATAAAAACGATACTAAAATTCCATATATCACTCTTCCACACATACCTAAAATCTCCTACCAATTAATTAAGGTTTTGTCCAATAAATTTAAAATTAGTTTTCATACACGCCATGCACTAATCGTCTAATCAATAACTGTAAGGATAAAATCGAACCTTCTCAGACCCCCCATGTCATTTACAGCATATCATACCCACAACCCGGTTGGCGGGCCATTTATTTTGGGGAAACCAAAGCAGGCATAATCAACAGCACAGCACAACATAGATACACCTATAATAGAGCAAAGAAAAATAATGATAACTCATCAACATTCGTAGAACATTCCAAGAAGACAAGACATGTTTGAACCCTCCAACCCCAAAATAGTCGGCATTGAGAAAAAACGACATCAAGTGGAAAATCAGAGAAGCATACTTCATTAATGGCAATAATAACGCTATCAATAGACAGGATACCTGCTTTGACATCTCCAAACTTTGGACTATCTTGCTCATTTGCATACATTTTGCATACCGCTTTATTTCCTTGCCCTATTTCCTCATTATGCATCTCACATTACCTCTATGAATATGAGGCAAATGGCCTCAAAAGCGCTCAGCGTATAATAATTTTTGGAATCTTTATAGCTTCTCGTGTTTCATACACTTTTTAATTTGTATATTATTGACTATTGTATACTTGAAGTGCAACATAAAAAAAGAATTTTTTTTTAATTCTGATTCTTTTTCTGTATATATCTATTTATAGTAAAAACAATTATGATAGTTAAACATCACAGTATCCCTTTTTCTTATGCTTACCCAAGCTATTAAAGGAGATGCAAATTATAATCCTACCTAGCATTTATTGATTACTAGAACTTGCTATTGTGTGGAAAAATTTGCTACTGTTTTAATCATGATAGTTATCAGAATTTGCTGACTATTACAGTTGGTGAGATTATAAATGTTGAGTTCTAATTAGTAGCTTTAGGTGGATTGGAAAAATACCATCACTCATTCTAAGTCACATTATCTTGCCTTGTGAAAGGTCAAATATTATTTGTCATCAATAGCTTGGTGCTCTAAATTAGAGTACATGACTGTAATCTGCAAATAGTGGGCAACATTATTTTTCAGCTGAATCTGTTTTATAATCAGCTTCCATATATTACTATGACTAATTGGATTTACTAACTCAGTTATTTGATGTGCCTGTTTATGACAATGGCTATTTGGCTATATTATTATTGTTTTATTGCTTAACAATGTTGTATTTTGAAATCCAATCTAGAAAGTTCTATAGTTTGTATAATTTCATTATTGAAGATAAGTTTATTATGGTCTGTAACAATATCTAGTCTTAAGACATTTTATTGTTTTATTGCTAGTTCGGGTATCAAGATGATAATAGAGCTCTAATTTAATTATCAAACAATTACTTTAAAGTTATTAAAATAATATATTAATGAGACTTATACATCTCAATATATATATATGCCTGAGTATGTAAACTAAATCATGTAATTATTATGATAAACTGATTTCAAAATAAGTTTATTTCTGTATTTTTCAGTAATCTTAGATCAGAAAGAGGACATTTTTCTTTTTTGATAATTTTTTTTTTGTAATTTTTGGGGGGAGCTGAGGAGGGGAATGACAATTTAGCATTTTCTTTCAGTGTAGTTGGTATAATTCTGACTAAGCAGTCATTAAGATAAGGGAGATATATTGAAATCAAAATTTATCTGGCTATATCAAATATAAAAAGAATGAGAAATAATGTAGGGATCTACCAACAATGTAGAAAGTCTAGTTTTTTTTTTAAAGTATTATATAGGTCATCTAAAAAAGTATTTCCCTTCAGCATATTTGATATGTTTGTGTGATATTAAAAAGAAATTGGCAGTTTAAATATATATGACAGAGGATATAAATATAGGCTATGATAATTTTAGTTGGAATAAAAAATGTATTAGTTATAAGATATGCAAAGACAATCCTGAATAAAACTGCTAATGTGGGGGAAGAGATATTTATATGGAAATTTTATTACATTAGCATTACGTTTTATTAAGATATATTTTTCCAGAACTTATCTATCGCAGAAAACTTCAGTTTGTAAATTAACTTCGATATATTGAGAATCAAAAGCAGTTTTGGTACTTGTGATTTTTGACCCATGTGGCCACCAGAGGCGCTGGTCTGTGTCAACCACAGAAATACTTAGAGTAGGGGCCCCAAATGCAGCAATGCAAATTCCAGCCGATAGGTGGCGCTGTTCACAATGCGTAAACACAGGAACATTTCACCAGCTGGCTGACAGCAAAGCTGCCCGCTCGGTGGCGCTGGTCACAATGCATAAGCCCATTTAGCTTACATCATCTGGTACCAGCAGATACCAAGAACCTAGGTGGCGCTGATTGCCATAAACACATCTAGCTTATGTGTTGTCTGCTAACAGCAACTACCAAGAGTCTAGCCCACTACGTGGCATTGTTTCTCCACAGTTACACACGAAAAAACCATGCAATGATACATACTACTTAAAAGATGAATGGCGTATAATATACAGGTGTGATTAATTAAGAAGCTACAACTACTTAAATATGCATTCAAACTTAATAGTGTCACATGCTTTTTCACAGTTTTATAAATGGATGTATTTTTAAAGTATCTATTTTTAAAAATTGATCTTTTTTTTTTTAATTATTTACTCTAAAAGTGGTTTTTTTTTTTAAATTTAAAAAAATGTAATTTTTATTACAATCGTTTGCCCCTTTTTTTGAAAACTATTATTTTAAAAGATGATTGTTTGTAAAACTTTTTTTTTTTACACTTTCAAACAATATTATCCAATAACTTTTAAAGTAATACAAATTATATTTCGGTTTATACATCTTTCAATTATTATATCACAAACATGTTATTTTAAAAAGCTGTTAGGAGTAAACAATAATTCGAAGATTAAATTACTAGAGCTTGAAAAAATAATGTTACTTATTATAAGAGCTTAACAATGACTTAATTTGTTTCATAATTACGCTTTACAAGTTTTGTTAATTTTGGTATAGGATATATCTAGATGAACTCTAAATATTATGAAAGAATTTTGAAAAAAGTAAAGGCAATACTTTTTTAGTAGATACTTTCCAAGCTCAGTATTTATCAATGAAAGCTGAAATCTAATTAGAATTTTTGCAATAGGTCACTTTATTTATTTTATAATAGAACCATCAAAATGAGAGTCAGGTGATGCTGGATACAGTTGAGAAATGATTAATTACTTGTTCAGTAATTGAAGATTGTTGGTTTATCATGAGGTAAGTACATTATCTGCAAAAGCTAATGAATACATATTTATTTTTAATAATGGTAGAAAAAGTTTAATTAAATTTGCATATTAAAGTAAAACAAGATCATCATCATCAACTATTATCAATCCACTGCAGGATGAACATCTCCAAGTTTTTCCACATCACCCCTGCACACTTTCTTATTTCATATATCCATCTCACATGGTCTCTTCCTGTGTCTTATAAATCTCTTGAAATCTAGTTTAAGATTTCAATTGTCCATCTATTATCATCTCTTCTAGCAATATGTCCAGCCCAACTCCACTTTAATCTTTTAATTTTTTCAATGAAATCAGTTACACCGTATTGTTCTCTTACCGATATATTGCGTTTTCTATCTCTTCCTGTTACTCCCAACAAGAATCTATCCATACTTCTTTGACTGGTCTGAAATCTGTATTGCTCTTCTATTAAGTGTCCAAGTCTCAGATCCATAAGTAAGAACAGGTAAAATACATTTATTAAAAATCTTCCTTTACAAACAGGTGTATATTTCCTTTTTAGTATCAACTTATTTCTATCAAAAGCACTCCAATCAAGTTTAATTCTATGATTAATTTCATCCATTATATTTCCATCTGTATTAATATTCTGACCAAGGCGTATGTAACTGTTAACTTCTTCTAACTCATCATAAAAAATCTTTATTTTCATATTTTGAAAAAATCCATTAAACATTACTTAGGTCATTTTAACATTTATCTTTAGTCCTACTTTCATCTGATAACTACTGCAACATTTCCTGTAGATCTAAAGCATTATTACCAAAAACAACTAAATGACTTAAATAATCACCATTTACTTTCACTCCTTTAGCTTCCCATTTTAATCCACAAAATACTTCTTGCAGCACTGCTGTAAAAAGTTTTGGAGATATGGAGTCACCCTGTCTTACACTCTTCTCAATGTTGACTTTCCCAGTATCATTATCTAATCTAATTATTGCTGTTCCATTTTTATAAATATTCTTTAAAATATGACAATATTTTGGATCTATACCTGAATGATATCTCTAGAATTGTCATTATGATGTATTATAGCATTTTTCAGTAGATTTCAACAATTATTAACTTATGAGGTTGTGATCAAACAGAAGGCAAACTTAATGGAGATAATAAATATACTTGAATTTATTTACTGGTTAGAATCTCTACAGATTTTCTAATATAATATTTGTGAGTAGTTAGGTGGTTTAATGAATCTATAAATGAATTTCTAAACAGACAAATTTTAATATCTATCACCCAACAGAGACACTTAAATATTTACCAATTTCACAAAATCAACTAATAAACTATAATTTACTTTGATTAATCATTAAGATTTGATTTAATGCAAGAAATTGTCTACACTCAGAAGGTTACAAATTTATCGCCATCCTATTAATTCAAAGGAAACCCTTTGATTCCTCTTGGAGGCCTTAAAGGAACTGAGCAAGGCTAATTCTTAATGTCCATTCTATACATTCTTGTCATTACAGCTGTTATTACTATGTGATTATTCATATAGTATATAAACATGGATGGGCTATTCACCAACATGCATTAGCCAGCTTGACGAGGTTATTGGATGTTTACCTCTGAGTTTAAGATCAAGAAACACCATGGACTTTCTTCTCAGTTGCCTGATAAGGCAGAATGAATGCTTGTGTAAATGATAAATATTTTTCCAATATATATATATACAATTATTACAGACAAAAATAAATCATGGCCCTTCCTCCCAAGAGACTGTAAAGTCACCAAACCGAGGCAGCAATTGGTGGCCAAAGGCAGTGGGTGCTAAGAATCCTCTGATTGTGGACCCAGGCTGCCATTTGATGACGACTTTTTTTATTTAGGTACTTACAACTGCAGATCACTTTCAAGTGAAGGAAGATTGCAAGAGTTAGAACTAAAACTGTCTTATATTAAATGGGACATTATTGGACTTTGTGAAATTAGAAGAAAAGGTGAAGAAACAATTGTTTTAAAAAGTGAACATGTACTGTACTATAAAGGCACAAATATTGGAAATACAAATGGAGTATGATTCATTATAAATAAAAAGTGGAAGAACAACATTGTGGACATTGATGGTGTATCGGACAGAGTGGCAAGATTAATTAAATAACTTAATAGCTGATACCAAATGCAGATAATTCAGGTTTATGCCCTAACAAGTTCTCAAAGTGATGAAGTAGTATAAGATTTTTATATGGATGCACAAAAGGCTTTTGATCAGAGTAAGCAACATTTTAAAATTGTTATGGGAGACTTTAATGCTAGAATTGGTAAACAAATGAAAGATGAAAGTGCTGTAGGTAATTTCGGTTATGGTAATAGAAATGAGAGAGGACATAGACTTGTGGAGTTTGCAGGAAAAAGAAAACTTTATATTATGAATTATTATTTTGAGAAAAATGTTAAAAGGAAATGGACATGGAAGCATCCAAATGAAGGTACAGCAGAATTGGATTATATTTTGACTAACAGAAATTACATATTTCAAGATTGTAATGTTCTTAATAAATTTAACAGAGGAAGTGATCATCGATTAGTAAGTTGTGAAATACATGTTAATGCAAAACTAGAGAGACAAAAATTATTAAGAAAAACAATATTTACAGTTGATATTCCTAATTTTCAGAAACATTCTAATGAATTTAAATTAGAACTTAAAAATAGGTTTCAAGTATTAATAGATTTTGAACCTGATTCAGATTTGAACGAAATTAGTATGAAAACAACTGATACACTTTTAAAAACTGCAACAAAAATATCTGGTTGAAAAAAGCAACACTTGACCAATAACATTTCTACTGAGTCTAGAGAATTTATGAAAAAAAGAAGGAATATGAAGATATACAAAAATGATGCTTTAAAAAGGATTGAATATCTCAAATTTTGTAAAATGATGCGGAAAAGAGTTGAAAATAATATAAGGAAGTATAACTGTGAACTAGCAAGGAAAGCAGTAGAAGAGAATGAAAGTCTCAAGAGTGTAAAACAACATTTTGGTATTGGTAGGAAATTTATATCTGCAATAAGAAACAAAGCTGGAATTATTACTAAAAAGAGAGATGATATCATGAAATGGATAGAAGACTTTAATCAAGAATTATATAGTAATAAAGAACTAATACCTCATATCTATTACATCTTCTGAATTGCCCAGAATTTTAAATGAAGGAGTGAGAAATGCAATTAAATATATAACGAAGAAAAGACTCCAGGCAATGGTAGAATTATAATTGATATATTAAAAGAAGCAGGTGAAAAAATAGAATTTTTTTTAGCAACGTTATATACCAAATGTCTAAATAATAAAAATGTGCCAGATGATTGGAAGAATGCAGTATTAATATTTAAAAAAGGTGATAAAGAAGATATTAGAAATTACAGACCTGTCAGCCTTTTATCAGTTACATACAAAATTTTTACCAAGATAATTACAACTCATCTACAGAGAACATTGGATTTCCACCAACCAAGAGAACAAGCTGGATTTAAAAGTGTTTTCATACAAAAGATCATATCCAGGGATTGAGAGAAGTTATAGAAAGGACAAATGAATATGAGTTGCGATTATGTTTTGGATTTGTAGATTCAAACTTTTCATAATCTACAAATCCAAAACATAATGGCAACTCATATTCATTTCTCCTTTTTATAACTTCTCTCAATCCCTGGATATGATCTCTTGTATGAAAACCACTTTTAAATCCAGCTTGTTCTCTTGGTTGGTGGAAATCCAATGTTCTCTGTAGACGAGTTGTAATTATCTTGGTAAAAATTTTGTATGTAACTGATAAAAGGCTGATAGGTCTGTAATTTCTAATATCTTCTTTATCACCTTTTTTAAATATTAATATTAATACTGCATTCTTCCAATCATCTGGCACATTTTTATTATTTAGACATTTGGTATATAACGTTGCTAAAAAAAATTCTATTTTTTCACCTAATATATCAATTATAATTTTACCATTGCTTGGAGTCTTTTCTTTCTTCATATATTTAGTTGCATGTCTCACTTCTTCATGTAAAATTCTGGGCAATTCAGAAGATGTAATAGATATAGGAGGTATTTGTTCTTTATTACTATATAATTCTTGATTAAAGTCTTCTATCCATTTCATGATGTCATCTCTCTTTTTAGTAATAATTCCAGCTTTTTTTCTTATTGCAGATATAAATTTCCTACCAATACCAAAATGTTATTTTACACTCTTGAGACTTTCATTCTCTTCTACTGCTTTCCTTGCTAGTTCACAGTTATACTTCCTTATATTATTTTCAACTCTTTTCCGCATCATTTTACAAAATTTGAGATATTTAATCCTTTTTAATGCATCATTTTTGTATATCTTCATATTCCTTCTTTTTTTCATAAATTCTCTAGTCTCAGTAGAAATGTTATTGGTCAAGTGCTGCTATTTTCAACCAGCTATTTTTGTTGCAGTTTTTAAAAGTGTGTCAGTTGTTTTCATATTAATTTCATTCAAATCTGAATCATGTTCAAAATCTACTAACACTTGAAACCTATTTGTAAGTTCTAATTTAAATTCATTAGAATGTTTCTGAAAATTAGGAATATCAACTGTAAATATTGTTTTTCTTAATAATTTTTGTCTCTCTAGTTTTGCATTAACATGTATTTCACAACTTACTAATCGATGATCACTTCCTCTGTTAAATTTATTAAGAACATTACAATCTTGAAATATGTATTTTCTGTTAGTCAAAATATAATCCAATTCTGCTGTACCTTCATTTGGATGCTTCCATGTCCATTTCCTTTTAACATTTTTCTCAAAATAATAATTCATAATATAAAGCTTTCCTTTTCAAACTACACAAGTCTATGTCCTTTCTCATTTCTATTACTATAACCAAAATTACCTACAGCACTTTCATCTTTCATTTGTTTACCAATTCTAGCATTAAAGTCTCCCATAACAATTTTAAAATGTTGTTTACTCTGATCAAAAGCCTTTTGTTCATCCATATAAAAATCTTCTATTACTTCATCACTTTGAGAACTTGTTGGGGCATAAACCTGAATTATCTGCATTTGGTATCTACTATTAAGTTATTTAACTAATCTTGCCACTGTCCGATACACCATCAATGTCCACAATGTTGTTCTTCCACTTTTTATTTATAATGAATCATACTCCATTTGTATTTCCAATATTTGTGCCTTTATAGTACAGTACATGTCCACTTTTTAAAACAATTGTTTCTTCACCTTTTCTTCTAACTTCACAAAGTCCAATAATGTCCCATTTAATATAAGACAGTTTTAATTCTAACTCTTGCAATCTTCCTTCACTTGAAAGTGATCTGCAGTTGTAAGTACCTAAATAAAAAAAGTCATTATCAAATGGCAGCCTGGGTCCACAATCAGAGGATTCGTAGCATCCTCTGCCTTCGGCCACCAATTTCTGCCTCGGTTTGGTGACATTACAGTCTCCTGGGAATAAGGGCCATGATTTATTTTTGTCTGCCATAATTGTATATATATATACTGGAAAATATTTATCATTTACACAATCATTCATTCTACGTTATCAGGCAACTGAGAAGAAAGTCCATCGTGTTTCTTGATCTTAAACTCAGAGGTAAAAATCCAATAACCTCGTCACGCTGGCTAATGCATGTTGGTGAGCAGCCCATCCATGTTTATATACTATATGAATAATCACATAGTAATAACAGCTGTAGTGACAAGAACGTATGGAGTGGACATTAAGAATTAGTCTTGCTCAGTTCCTTTACGGCCTCCAAGAGGAATCAAAGGGTTTCCTTTGAATTAATAGGATGGCAATAAATTTGTAACCTCCTGAGTGTAGACAATTTCTTTCATTAAATCAAATCTTAATGATTAATCAAAGTAAATTATAGTTCATTAGTTGATTTTGTGAAATTGGTAAATATTTAAGTGTCTCTGTTGGGTGATAGATATTAAAATTTGTTTATTAAGAAATTCATTTATAGATTCATTAAACCACCTAACTACTCACAAACATTACATTAGAAAATCTGTAGAGATTCTAACCAGTAAATAAATTCAAGTATATTTATTATCTCCTTTAAGTTTGCCTTCTGTTTGATCACAACCCCATAAGTTAATAATTATTGAAATCTACTGAAAAATGTTATAATACATCATAATGACAATTCTAGAGATATCATTCAGGTATAGATCCAAGATATTGTCATATTTTAAAGAATATTTATAAAAATGCAACAGCAGCAATTAGATTACATAATGATACTGGAAAAATCAACATTGAGAAAGGTGTAAGACAAGGTGACTCCATATCTCCAAAACTCTTTACAGCAGTGCTGCAAGAAGTATTTTGTGGATTAAAATGGGAAACTAAAGGAGTGAAAGTAAATGGAGAGTATTTAAGTCATTTAGATTTCGCAGATGATGTAGTTGTTTTTGCAAATAATGCTTCAGAGCTGCAGGAAATGTTGCAGGAGTTAGCAGATGAAAGTAGGACTAAAGATAAATGTTAAAAAGACTAAAGTAATGTTTAATCGATTTGCTCAAAATATGAAAATAAAGATTGATTATGAAGAATTAGAAGTTAACAGTTACAAATACCTTGGTCAGATTATTAATACAGATGGAAACATAATGGAGGAAATTAATCATAGAATTAAACTTGGTTGGAGTGCTTTTGGTAGAAATAACTTGATACTAAAAGGAAATATGCCTATGTGTTTGAAAAGAAAGGTTTTTAACAAATGTGTTTTACCAGTTTTTACTCCTAACAGCTTTTTAAAATAACACGTTTGCAAAATAATAATTGAAAGATGCATAAACCGAAATATAATTTGTATTACTTTAAAAGTTATTGGATAATATTGTTTGAAAGTGTAAAAAAAAAAAGTTTTATAAACAATCATCTTTTAAAATAATACAGTTTTGAAAGAAGGGAAAAAAAATAGCTTTTTTTTTAAAAAAAAAAAAAAAAAACGGTTGTCGTAAAAATTACATTTTTTTAAATGTAAAAAAAAAAAACCACTTTTAGAGTAAATAATTAAAAAAAAAAGATCGATTTTTAAAAATAAATAATTTAAAAATACATCCATTTATAAAACTGTGAAAAAGCATGTGACACTATTAAGTTTGAACGCATATTTAAGTAGTTGTAGCTTCTTAATTAATCACACCTGTATATTATATGCCATTCATCATTTAAGTAGTGTATACATAACCCCTATCATTGCGTGTTTTTTCCGTGTGTAACTGTGGAGAAACAGCACCATGTAGTGGGCTAGAATCTTGGTAGTTCCTGTTAGCAGATGACACATAAGCTAGATGTGTTTACGGCAATCAGCGCCATCTAGGTTCTTGGTATCTGCTGGTAGGAGACAATGTAAACTAAATGGGCTTATGCATTGCGACCAGTGCCACCAAGTGGGCAGCTTTGCTGTCAGCCAGCTGGTGTGATGTGATGTGATGTATTATGGCTTCTCCTTAAACGAAGTCAAGAATATCTCAGCAATTAAGCCCAGATAAACCTGTTAGCCACTTTCTTTTACATTCCCCACTCTAAATTTACCCATAATCTGCTCTATCCCATTTCCACAACATAATTTTTGTCAACTCTATAACCTTTATATCTAAATCCCCATTATCTTTTCCCAAACCTAGCATAAAAACCAATAATTCACTTTCTGTATAATCACTCTTTTCATATTTATTTTTCCACAACTTCATTATATGTACCCTTTCTGTTTTCAAACATTTACATTCAATTAACAAATGCCTAATATTTTCAATTCCTTCCTTACATAATTTACAAAATAAATCACCCATATTTTTCCATTTACATGTATATTCTTTTGTAGCTAAAGATCCCGTTCGAGCCTTAAACAATAAACTACTTTCCTTACTATTATCATATATTAACTCACACCTAATATTCTGTTTATTTCTATATATATTTAAACTCTTTTTACTCTCCATACTATTTCTCCATCTCTCTAACTCCCTAGTCTTTATTAATAAATTTATTCTTTTATCCCATTCCTTACTACTATAACACTCAATAATCCTCTTAACACAATCATCCCATCTTTTGTACAAATATACTGATATAAATTCTTTATCCAAATCTTTTGCATAGCGCATTACCTTTCTCACCCATCTTGTTACCTGCCCTTTACTCATAACCCAATTAAATACTATTTTAGCTATTCTTTTATTATCCATAAACTGCAATCTACCAAACATTTTCATTTTACTTTTTGCATCTCTCATATGAAAACTTGACCATCCCATTTCTCCTTGAATTGCCTCCCTTGCTGTCCATACTTCTGCATCCAATGCATGTCTTCCTACTTCCCTTTGAGTTTTTTCTAAATAATCTAATATCTTTTTACTAACATATAATGCATCATTACCATATGTTAACCCTACTCTTAAGTATTTCTGTGGTTGACACAGACCAGCACTTCTGGTGGCCACATGGGTCAAAAATCACAAGTACCGCAGTTTTTATTAGTTTCTTAATAAGAGCCATCTAATGTAAACTTGGATTATCAATGGACAGAAGATAGTGTCCTCTTATAATATTCCCAGATCAGTTTTTAGATTTTGCATTTATGAGGACTAAGCTAATAGACTGAAATTCAAAAAACCTTAAAGATTTGGAAACCAAGTCTATTTAGTTGTTGTAGTTATATAGATCTATCACCAAATAAATTTCTATATATTTTAGAGACCAATTTTTTATCAATAGTTGGCCCCTTTTCACCTCTTAACTAGAAAAGTCAATATCAACAACATGACTTTTTCATATGTTTTCAAGAGCATTTCTACAATTTGGCAAAGAAAACTATTCAGGGAAACATACAAGAAATTATTGTAGCATTGTTGTTTCCGTTAAAAGTATGATTAAATTACACCAAACTGTAATAAACAATAATTTGATTGTGTTGGTTCCTTATGTAAAATTGTAAATATTTTTCGTTATATAATAAAAATGATGTTTGTAACTATCCTAATTTAAATGTTATAAATTTAATTTATTTTAAAAGTTTGAATGTATTTTAGATAAATTTATTAAAGATTTCTAAATTTTAAGAATATTGTTTTTTTATTTTAAATGTAGTTTTTAAATTTTTTTATAGTGTATTCAGTTAAATAAGAATTAGATGTGTTTGTGTTTTTGAGATTTAATTATTATGATATAAATTTATCTAGAATAAAATTATTATTTTAAAATGTTAATCAACATTTTAAGTGCAGTTATATGTAAATGAGGGAATGTAAAATGGCTTCTTAAGCAAATTCAGATTTAAGCTATATGAAATGTTAACCAAGTAAACCATTTCCATTAAAATTATTATACAAAATAAACTTATATCTACTTTTTAGTTCCTTATTTCCCAATCATTTTTTAGCCTTCATTCATTTTTTTCTCCTATATCATTTTAATAAAGGCTATTTTGTTAGATTCACTATTCCATCTTCATATTCCACAATTTTATTTCGAAGACCTAAACAAAAAATCTCTACTATTTTTTACTTCCTTTTTCCATACAATTTATCATGATCTTCTTTCAATCCCTATCTTTAAAGTATGTTCAATATTCTTACTTCAATTTACACATAAATACACCTACAGTTCATATTGTTATAGTTTTGCCTTTTTACTCTATTTTCTTTTGCCAATGCACCTTATACTCCTTTAGAGTTATTATATATCCGTTCATACTTTTATATATATTTTTTATAACTTCAATCTTTTTTTTTTCATAGTGTGAAATCTAATTCTTTTATCTATTAAATGTGCATATTGTAAAACCGGCTGTAAATTTGAGAAATCAGTGTAGATAGTGCAGCTATCATATCTTTATATCAGATCCTGATTTATACTTTTCATCAATTAGGACTTTGAACATAAATTTGAAACTAACGTACTTTTGCAATTGAATACATCTTTAAATCTCTTTATTACAAACATTAAAATTAGGAAAAAATCCTGTGGTTTTGACACTAAGACAACTTGTTTTTATGGTTTTATAGATTTGTTATCAGATTAGCAACTATATATTTCAGTGACGTTAGTTTCTTCTAATTGCAGAGATCATTTGCTGTTTAGCTAGAATGAATAGTATCAATAAAACATCCATAACGTTCTTGGTTTACCAGCATATATTAATATCAAATCTGTACATTATAGAAATAAGTTGGCTCAGCTTAAAAATTTGGGGATGTTTTTTTTTTATATTTCAGACAGTTGAGCTGAAGATAATTGTTAAATGCGTAGTATATTTGTTCAAACTTTACACCCAAAGTCATCATTGACAAAGGATAAAGTAGAAGATAATCTAGGGAATGCATATAATAGCATTGTCATCAAGTGACCCTTGATTTTTAATGCTTATAGTAAATAGGTCTGAAATGGGTGGAAATAACTATTTTCAAATGGTGTTTAGTTGTTTTATGTTAATCAACATTTATCCTGGTTTTTTTTTTTTCCTGTCTGGTTGTGTTGAGAATTGATATGAAAATCGGTAGGTGGCTTATCAAACAGAAGTAAAATTAATAATGACAAAAAATTAAAGCATTTAATTTGTTTTTCCTATTCACAATTTGGAAGCATTAGTCATACAAAACTCCTGGAAAAGTTGCTTAAATGAGTTCTTTATTAATATAAATTAAAAATAATGAATAGTTTATATAATAATTATCACATGATGCTCCCTTCAATTCCTATTTAATAAATATTATTTGTGCAGTCACTGCTACCATGATCATAATAGAATCTGGATCTCAGGGTCTAAGGAACTATCTATTCCATGACTCAATCTTCTTATGAATTTCCAAGCAATAAATCATTTGATTACTTTGCATTATATGATTTGGTGGAATAACAGATTCTGGAACTTGGATCTATGGATCATAGCTCAGCTGTCACTTCCAATGCTCTATCTCCTTATGAACTCATGAGCAGGAAAGCATTTATTATTTTTATTGTTATTTGTTTAATTGTCTTATAAAGTTTCTTGATATTGAATTGATGCATATCTGCATGCAGATATGCTTGCTTCATGTTTGTTCAAATCTAAAACTTTCCCAGCATATGTCATATATTTCTATGTATTCACACACACGGTGTGTACAATTTAGAAATCTTTAAAGTTAAAAATTATTTTAAATCATGCCACATTTTAAATAAGTTTTAAAAGAAAATATTTTGTTAAAGAGTGTGATCAATTAAGTAATAGGAGTGGAATGTATTCCATACAATGGAAGATAGGCCAGGTAATGGAAACAAGTCATTATTAAAGTTATGTAAGTACCTTATTTTCTAAACTAGTGAAACAATCGGACAAAAAGAGTTACAATTTAGCACATTTGAATGTCTACACATATTTTAAGGTGTGAAATAAGGAATAGAAATAAAAATCAGGAAACCCATGTGCAGCACAAAGAAGTGCGGAAGTAAAATTAACACGCAACAGCAATTAGAGAAAATTAAGGAAAAAATTTACTAAAAACTAACAAAGTGCAACCCAGGCATATGTGAATGATATATAAGAGAGAAATGGGGTATTGTAAAAAAAAAACACCAAAACAAACAGAGAAACAGCTTATAATTTGAAAGTCATTGTGTCGTATCTTATAGAAATTATTATTGAAATTATTTTGTTGAAGATTTGCCATAGTTTTATTAAAAGACCCTACAAGATGAATTATGCTTAATTATATATAAAATGCGTACAGTATCTTCAACAGTGTGTGATTAGTTGTCCGTCCACTTCCCTGTGGTCCTCAGGCAGTAGGCATCCTGAAGTTCCATTCCTCGTTGAGACCAAGCCACCTTTGCTATCACTATGCCAGTCCCTACATCCCAGAAGCATTGCTATAGTCTACTGAGAAGGAATTCCAGAGGTCTCCATAAGCTAGCTGGTAATATGTCTTAAATCATTATCTAAATCATGTATCTCCAATTTATGACTTAATATTTTATAATTATGCAGTTTTAACTTACTAAATTTGATTAATGTTTTATACCTCAAAGTTTTATTGGCTTTAAATATTTGATGCAGCAAATATTAATTTGCTTATGATGGAGAGTTCAATTTAAATATAGACTTGTTTATACTTCCCTGCTCTCAATATTCCCTTGGGACAGTGCGAGTTTGTGAAGTAGCCTAGTTTTAAACTCTAAAAGCATTAAAATAAATATAAATAGATTGCTTTTTCATTACTATATTCCACCACCATGTCAAGTAAAATTATATTATTACATTTCTGAGAAATCAAAATCTTCTGTTACTGAAGGATGGCGAGTATATGTAAAATTTAAAATAACGTGTGCCTATTATGATTAGTTTAGAAATCAATTTATACTTAAATTGAGATGTCCAAGAAGATATATATATGTAAATGTAAATGATTAATCTAAAGATCAGTTTACACTTAACTTTATATGTTTAAGGAAATATATATATAAAGTTGTTATGCCAAAAACCTGGACCTCACGTGATAGAATAAAGATGATCCTATTTATAGTTTCAATTTTATATTTTATGATCAGAAAATAAAAGTAATTCCTTAGTATTGTTATCTAGGGTCTCTCACGTGAAGGCAATATTGCAACATTATATAAATGTCTGTGCTGCATTCCTTGTATATGCTATATGATATGTAAATTTAGAACACTTGTTGTATATTGATAATGTAAGCATGAACCGCAAGGTATCAGTCACATTATGAGTGATAATAAACTCCCTGTGTTTCCTATACTATGATATTAAAGATTTTAACTTAAGATTTATTAATGAGCGGGTTATAAATCTTATCTAAATCTCATGGTAATTATCCAGGGAGACTTTAGTTAATAAAATAAAATAAATTCCTGATATTTTGTAATGTGGGTTGAAAGGTTTTTCTAAATGTTTATGCGTACACATTTTGCGTTCGTGCTCCCTAACCGCAGTCTTGATTCAGCATCAGTATATACCTTTGTTACCAGTGTATTTTGTATGATTCATGCATCATATGGTCAAACTGCATAAGGGCAGATCAGATGCCATGTTCCTAATCCATGGTTAGCACCGGTCTAGGTTCTGCAGGGATTCGGAGACTCCTTGCAACCCCAAATCCTAGATTTAACATATCTTCACTCTCTCCACTGGAATGCGTTCATGGTCAGAAGCAGATACACCTTTACGGCCAGGTACATCCACTTTTCAGCAGTGAACCATATCATTTGATCACCAAGCTGATCTTAAATCTTATTCATATCCAGTATGACCACTAACAGCGATTATAGTGAGAGTAGAACTGCAGAAGTTTAAATTAATCATTTGTTTTAACCTTCACTTATGCGTATGTATCCCTGGATGACTGTAGAATCAAACCCATGCATAATAGTCCCTGTCATGATACATTTCAATTAATTAATATTTCAAAAGCCATAATGACTGATAATTATGTATTAAGATTAATCGTTGTTTAATTTGGACACACTCTAATATGTAAATCGCAATGACTTCCACCTGTAATAATGTAAAGGCTAGTGAAATTGTTTTTTTACTAAATTAACATGTAAGCTCCCTATTTATTATATTCAATCTGATAAAATTTTATTATTATGATTAAATATGAATATGTTTCTGTATGTTGGAACCATAGGATAATCATTTAGAATTAAATTTTGTTCAGTATTATAATGAGCATCCCAAGCTTTCAATCTAATCCATAGTAAGCTATGCCTAACCATATCTATAAAATTAATATAAAAATCTGATTTCGTAGTATAACTAAATAGGGTTATTATTAATAACGCAATATCACTGTGTATACTTGTGTACTAAGGTGCCAGCCCTGAGCTGTTAGAACCCTGAGAGAGAGAGAGTTCATGTTTGAACTCTGAGCTATGTCTCGCTGTATGAAGAAAGGAAGCTGTGTGATGTCAGGGATGTTAATTAGGTGGTTGAGACTAGGAAGCCCATGTAGGAGTTTAAGGTAGGGGCATGGAGGTAATCCTGTATCTGCTGTTTAAAAGTCCCTGCTTGGCCTTTCGGTCTTGTTGACTGATTATACAATCTTGACCCTTACAGGAGGTTTTTTTTATACAACATGGTGCACCAACATGAGGCCTTAAACTACCCTTCAGGTGATCTGGATGAGAGTCAAAGGTCAATCAGGAAGAGATCCAGAAAGGAAAATTTTGTTTTTGTGTAATACCTGTAATCGTTTTTTTTTTTTACGTACATTGTGTGGTACAGTAACATGATATTGTTCTGTATTTATGTATGTCTGACTTTAGCACATCAGGGTGGGGAAAATTTTTTTGGGTGATAGGCATAAAAATTTCTAAAAACTTGTTAAAATAATTACTATTAAAACCTGAAAAGTGTTTAAATCAAAGCCTTGAGTGAATTCTCAAATTTTTTTTTTTTTTTTGGTTCCAATGTGCAATAAGAATGTAAGGATTAGATAGCAAGTTAAGACTGCATATGTGTGGAAATAGAGCACAAGTGGAAATAATATTGTAAATAATCATCATTGTTGTCTTTTACAGATGGGATGAGTGGTCATACCAGCACCCACACAGAGGAAGATTATGTACAAACATAAGAGATAGCAGACATAAGACAATAATAAAAAGATAGGGATGATTTTTTTTTCAGAATAATTACAGTACAAAGATGGAACATGACGCCTTGGAGAATGGCCAAAGGGAGCAGACCATTTCAAAAAAATCTATTGGTTTGTTAACATAATGTCACCAAGGGAGGACAGCAACTGAAGAAGACTGGGAAGTCAATCAACTTCTGAGAATAGCAAAATTCAGAGGAGAAAACCTGATACCATATTTAGAAAGTTTGAAAGAGATGTTCGCATGGTAGAAAGTAATGGAGAAATGGAAAGTGGCAATCGCTGTAAGTTATTTGAGAGGCACAGCAGAAGATTTGTGGTAATTTATTGTACACCAACCACAGACATTTGAACAGTCATTTAAGCTATTGTGCGCTCCTTCACAAGTGTTAAATAATAAATGAGTACTTCCACTTACAACACAAAATATAGTATTTAGGAAAGAATAAAATGAATCCACTTATTCAATCCAACCCAAATGCTTATATATGGGCAAATAATTTTTAAGTACTGTAAGTGAAAGTGTGAGGATCGACTACTCACTTTAAACCACTGTTTACGATATCTGACTGAATGACGTCGACAAAATTATCTGTAAATAAACATTTATTTTTAGCGCTGTTTCTAATTGTAATAAATTTAATCAGCCATTTAAGCTATTGTGCGCTCCTTCACGAGTGTTAAATAATAAACGAGTACTTCCACTTACAACACAAGATATAGTATGTAGGAAAGAATAAAATGAATCCACTTATTCAATCCAATCCAAATGCTTATATATGGGCAAATCTTAAGTACTGTAAGTGAAAGTGTGAGGATCGACTACTCACTTTAAACCACTGTTTACGATATCTGACTGAATGACGTCGAAATTATCTAGAATTTATTAGACGTCACTCACAAATGAAACTTTAAACATAAGTTTGTCGACGTCATTCAGTCAGATATCGTAAACAGTGGTTTAAAGTGAGTAGTCGATCCTCACACTTTCACTTACAGTACTTAAGATTTGCCCATATATAAGCATTTGGGTTGGATTGAATAAGTGGATTCATTTTATTCTTTCCTAAATACTATATCTTGTGTTGTAAGTGGAAGTACTCATTTATTATTTAACACTCATGAAGGAGCGCACAATAGCTTAAATGGCTGATTAAATTTATTACAATTAGAAACAGCGCTAAAAATAAATGTTTATTTACATATGTTTAAAGTTTCATTTGTGAGTGACGTCTAGTAAATTCTAGATAATTTCGTCGACGTCATTCAATCAGATATCGTAAACAGTGGTTTAAAGTGAGTAGTCAATCCTCACACTTTCACTTACAGTACTTAAGATTTGCCCATATATAAGCATTTGGGTTGGATTGAATAAGTGGATTCATTTTATTCTTTCCTAAATACTATATCTTGTGTTAATAAGCATTTATTTTATATAGCGTATTCAGACATTATATATAGTAATTTAAAGTGATTGTTCCATCGTCACGCTTTCTTTGCCAGTACTTCGGATTTGCTCATATATAAGCATTTGAGTCATAGGAATAAGAGGATTTCTTTTATTCCTGCATAAATACTATATCTTGTATTGGTGAGAAAGTATTCATTTATTATTAACACTCACAAAGCGTATGCACAATTAGCGTGAAAGGCTGATATTTAACTATATCTTGTGTTGTAAGTGGAAGTACTCATTTATTATTCAACACTCGTGAAGGAGCGTAAATAGCTTAAATGGCTGATTAAATTTATTACAATTAGAAACAGCACTAAAAATAAATGTTTATTTGAACAGTACGAAGAGCTATTATTAATGACATTTTGGGTCCCTCGATGGCAAGGCCCACAGATAGTACTTTTTAGAGGGGACCCCGGGGAGAACCCTGAGAAACATTTAGAAAGTCTATAAGAGACATTTTGTAGATATAAATTAAGCAAGGAGCACCAAGTACCACTTATACCAAATGCCATTTAGAAGGAGCAGCCAGATATTGGTGGATGTGTTTTTATCAGACACCATGAACCTTCAGGATCTGCATGGGAGTGATTGAACAAGAAAAATCTGTGAATGGTGGAGTATACCCCAGATAGAGGGTATGTCCAGTGTGCCCCATATCCCAGGAGCAATTACCAAGGATTGTGAACCTTCATGTATCACCTCAGTATCTAGAAACCGTCACCGATGATGAGGACCAAGAAGAAGCACAACCATATGCTGATAGTCAAGATTTCGATATGTTCACAGCAGAGCTACCAGCGACAATGGGGAAAGTTGAACACGACAATAAAAAGAAGGAACAGAAAAACAAAGTTATCGAGGAAAGGGTATGGAAGTTGGAAGAGATGATGGAGACCATCGAGCAAATTCTATTAGAAATAAGATGCACCTAAGAGAGAATACAATGAATCTGGATAGAGAAATGCAATCATACCCTAATAATCAAGATTTGAATCCCATAATGGCAGATATACTTATGGTAAATGTCAAAACCACAAAGAAATGCAATAATACTATAAAAATCAAGATGCAAGCCCTGTAATAATAGAGGAAATGGCTGAGAATGAACAAAACCAAACAGAAGCGCAACCATATGTTTAATTGTCTTATAAAGTTTCTTGATATTGAATCGGTGCATATTTGCATGCAGTTATGCTTGCTTCATGTTTGTTCAAATCTAAAACTTTCCCAGCATATGTCATATATTTCATATATTCACACACACGGTATGTACAATTTAGAAATCTTTAAAGTTAAAAGTTATTTTAAATCACGCCACATTTTAAATAAATTTTAAAAGAAAATATTTTTAAAGAAAAGAGCGTGATCAATTAATTAATAGGAGTGGAATGTATTCTATACAATGGGAGATAGGCCAGGTAATGGTAACAAGCCATTACTAAAGTTATGTGTCTTATTTCCTAATCTAGTGAAACAATCTGATGAATGAGTTACAATTTAGCACATTTGAATGGCTACACATATTTTAAGGTGGGAAATAAAGAATAGAAACAGATCAGGTAACCCATGTGGTGACCCAAAGGACTGCGGAAGTAAAATTAAGATGCAACAGCAATTAGAGAAAATTAAGGGAAAAAATCTAAAAACTAACAAAGTGCACCCCAGGCATATATGAACGATATATAAGAGGGCAATTGAGTATTGTTAAAAAAAACCACACAAAACAAACAGAGGAATAGTGTTTTCCTGAAGGTTTGTGATGATGGTGTTCTAGTTGTATTTTTATATTGGATTATTTCCATCATCTAATATATGTATTGAATGTCTTTAGAAAAATTCAATTTTATTTAAATATTCCAAATACATTCAACTGTTAGTAATATCACAGCAAACAGGTTAGTATATGCACTAACTGTTAGTAATATAAACAGGTTAGTATTAGCACAACGTTTCAAGAGGTATTATTCTCCCCTCTTCTTTCTAAAGACATTCAACACACATATTAGATAATGGAAATAGTCCAGTATAAAAATACAAACAGAGGAATAGCTTATACTTTTTATTTGTTTAAAAAACTGATTTTTGTTACATTATTTTTTTTTTATATTTTGGTAATATACAATATCCTAAAATTTTATTTTATTTATTTCAGATATTTTAGAATCCAGTTGTACTAAACTTTCATAACATTGATTATCTTTTGATTTATTAATCAGTAAATGATTTTTAAAGAAAATGGTGATTGGATTTTATTTTGGATGTCCTTTATTTATTTAGTGTAAGATTTTTTAAAAAAATAGCTTAACTACTAAATTTATAAAATCCCAACATGCGTTTTTTTTTTACTGAACTAAACTGTAAAAAATATGTATTTATCACCAATATTTTGTTATTTTATATAATCTTTGTCAAACCATAATTCCGCAGAAATAAAAATAAACAAATCAAAATATACCAATACAAAAAATCATTATTTTTTATGTAGAGAATGAAATTATTAATACTACGAAAAAGAAAAAATATATATATAATATTGTTTATGTTTATTGCATTTTATATACATGTGTTAATGATATTTTTTGATTTGTTTGTATATTTTGTTTTTATTTTATATTTCAGATGAATTATGCCTCAATGCTGGTGATATTTTATATTTTTTAAGGAAATTTAATTAAAGTAAAAACAAGTTTTAAAAAAATAAAAACATGTTAGAATTTTATTTATTTATAACGGAGCTAAATTTAAAAAAATATGAAAAAAATAATTTTGGAATATACTTAATTTTTAAAATAGCATAAAGTAACCTGCAGATTCCAACTAGGAGATAATTCATTACTGATAGTCTTCAACTATACAGGTCATGATTTGTGTTTGATCTCATTTATATAAATTTTTGACTATTAAATTCCATTTACGAAGCATATGAGTACAATTACTCATAGATTTTCCTGAAACTGTTAATGGGAGTCCTATACCACCTAAGAGATCAAATCCAGCTGGTTTTATTATTGAATCTGGGAAAATAAATTTTTGGGAATCTCTTAAAAAAATGCATTTTTATGCCAAAATTCGGTTTGTAAAGAGTTTTGTTTAAAAATCTGAAAAGAGGATCTTGATTTGAGGCATATCTTAGATCTTGAAACTATCTCTTGAGTTAAAAGTAAGTCTAATCTAGTTAGCAGCTTTTTTTATACATTTTCTGTGAGATAACTTACTTTTGATATCTGATGTTGAATTATATGCAAGAACAAGAAGCTATTGCAAAAAAAAGAATGTCTTAAGTGAGTTAGTAATTTTTGCATGGTAGTATTGAATTGAATATTGTAAAGTTTAATGTGGGCAAACCAAGTAGTGCCAGACAAGTTTCCAAAGAAGTTATTTCTAGAAATTATTTTAGATTTAACATTAGATAGATTAGAAAAGCAATTTAAGTTAATCCAAGATTACTCATGAATGGCATAATATAGGAGTGATACTATTGTTACAAAAAATTATATTCGAATTACAAAATATTTTTTTGTTTAATGGAAAAATTGATCATACTGTTTATATTGGATTAGAAATAAAATTCAGTCTTTGAAACAGATTTCTAATCTTTTTATAATATATTCTCTGTTTCCTGTTATATGCACATATAATAAAAGAATAAAATATTAACTGATAATATTCCTAATAATAATTTTGAAAATACAAAGGTACTTTCAGTTCATTTTCGAACATTTTTCAACTGTTAAATGTTTTAAATTTATAATTATTATTATGAAAATTTATCAGTAATACTTTATGGTTTTATTTATTATTATTATAATTGTTAATATATAATGGATATTTTATTTTGATTTTTTATATAGAGGAAATGGTTGAAATGACCAACAGCTGGTGAGATTCTCGTAGTTACCGACAACAGAAGCTGATGCTGTGGCGTTTTTGCAGGGGAAGAAGGTGCTTCCAGTTGCAAAGACCTGTGAGTGCAGAGGAGCCATGAAGATTTCCATCAGCAAAACAACAAGTCAGTTCCGAAATGTGACACACGCATGCAATCGAAACTATTCGATTAGAAAGTTGACTTTGTTTGACGGCTCCAGAATACCGTTTTTGAAAGTGATACATCTCATCTATTACTGGAACCGTGAATAGCTCACAGTCGAAGGCATCCGGACAGTGCTAGACATCTGAAAGAATGCCATGTTGCAGTGGAACAAGAGCCATGCCACGAGAGCCTGGCATCCTGACCCTGTCATCAAATCAGCGGGCCTGGTTTAATAGTTGATGTTGATGAGACTGTTTAGCCTGAGAAAAAACCACCAGGGAAGGCTACTTTCTCAACAGTGGATTTTTGGGGGTATGTGCTGCGAGACCAACGAATGTTTTTGTTCCTTGTTGCTCTGCGTCTACCCTTTTTTAGACCCTGAAAGACCACATCAAGTTCAGATCGATCATCTTTTCAGACTGTTGGAGGGGCTACAAGACTGTTCATCTTGAGGCCGCAGGATTCCACCATCTGACAGTCAACCACAGCTATAACATTGTGGACCCTACCACAGACGCTCACACACAAAACATTGTGTCTTTGGCGCCTGCTAAAGTGGAGAAACTGCAAACAACACGAAACTTCCAGGAAATTTTTGGACAACTACCTGGCAGAATTTATGTGGTACCATCTGCACAAGGATGAAGATCTCTTCTTGGTTAATGTCTGTGACACATCAAAATCCACAGTAGCAATTTGTATTTATTTTTTATTTTAAATGTAAATCAGAGTTTAAAAACTGAAAAAAAATTTTTAAATATTTTTTTAATTTGTTGGTTTTAATATAAAAAATATATCGTTTAAAAAGTAAAAATTATGTTTTGTTGTTTTTGTATGAATCTGTTTAGGGGTGGAAGGGTGGTGGAGTTGTGTTTAAATAGAATTTAAATGAATTGTTACTTTGTTCTTAATTTCAACTTTATTAAGAAAAAAATGAAAGCAAAGATTCAGAAGTCTTTATTTTGTCTTATGTTTTAGTTTGTTTTTTTTAATTTGTTGTTATTAATAAAAACAAAATAGTTATAAAAAGTAATAATTTTGATTTATTTTTATTTAAAAATAAAATAGTTAAAAAATTAAAAAGTCGTATTTATTTGTGTATTTAAAAAAACAAAACAAAAAAAAAACATATTGAAAAAAAAAAAAAAACAGCCCGGGAATGTTACATTTGATTGTTTTTGCATAGCAACAACACCATCAAGCAGCATGCCTATCTAATGGACTAGTACCCATTTAAAAACAAAGTAGTTAAAAAAGACTAAGTTGTATTTATTTTTGTATTAAAAAAAAAACATTGAAAAAAATAAAAAACCAAAAAAAAAAACTACCCAGAAACGTTACATTTGATTGTTTTTGTATATTAACAGCATTATCATGCCTGTCTAATGGACTAGTACTGAAGAAAGCTTGTTGGAGTAATGTGGAGAGAAAAGAAGATTCAAAATCCTTGATTATGGTTCACATAATTAGTAACAAAAAGTTTTTTTATTGCATACTGAATCAAAAAAAAATTAAAGATTATCTCAATGTTTCAACTTTTTACTATAATCTTTTTCAGTATATACAAAACTTTAGTATGAATATACTAAAACGTGTTTTTTTTTTAAAAAAAAAAAAAGGTTGACATTGCATATTACCAACATGTTAATATAGAATATATATTATAACATAATATTTTAACGACTAAATCAATAACTATAGCTATAAACTCTAAAAAAAAATTATTGGCATATCAAGCAAAGCCAATATTGATGTTTATTATTGTTATTGTGTTAAATAATAAGATTGGAAGTGACATTCATATTTTCTTGTATACTACTATCTATTAAAGTAGATTATTAAAATTATCCAAGATGTTTCCCTTATAGATTTTATCAATTACAACATCTCAAAAATATGTAACGATTTTTAACGCACAGTTGATATTTAAGAAAAAATAAACACATCTAAAAAACATTTTGGAAGGAAAAATATACAGGATAAAAAGATACTATACTAACTGTAATAAAGTAAAGTATTTAAAAATATTATTAATAAAATAGTAATTTATTATGACAGTTAGACAACCAATATTATACCCAATAAGGATGGTAACTTTTGAATGATTTTTTTTTTTTTTAGAATAACTTTTAATGTTTTTTTTTTAAAAAAAAATTAGTAAATTTGAGTAGATGTGATTGGAAAATGCTTAAATGGGTTTATTCTTAATGGTAAATAAATGGGTTTATTATTAATTAAAAATAAATAAAAATCTGTTTAATATTTAGTATTATAAGTCATTTTATTTAAGTAAATAATTGTATGTTTTTTTTATTGCTAATTAATACAGTATTTTAATATTCAAAATAATATTTTTAATAATTTTGTTTCAAATTTGGCACTTTAAACTTTTAAAACTTTCAAGTCTCATTTGCTTCCGACCGTTTCCCAACAATGAGAACAAAATAATCTCATACAAATTCAAAAAGTGATGTATTTTGGGTAACAAACTATGAAGTCACCAATCACATGGCAGAAAGTTATAAATACAACCATCTGTCACAATTTTTTTAGTCTTTAATTACAGTGTGTTGAAGGACTGATCGAATTTAAATCTAGAATCAGCCATTTTGTCATCCTTAACTGACAGCATGTCTGAATAGAAAACCAGCTAGACGTTTGTCGCTTAATCTAATTTTTTTATTGAATAGCATAAAATTGATGGAAATTTGTGGATTAAAGTATTATTTTATATTTGTGAAAAATACCTAAAACAGTAAATGAGTCTTACAATACAAATTCAAGTTGATGGATTAATGAATAGCTTGATCTCATATTTGTGAAAACGACCTGAGCTCTAGCTGAATAATATAAAATTGATTTGAGACAAATGGATTAATGAATCTCTGTATATTATCTTTGTGGAAAGAAAAAAAACTACTTAAAGCCTCAGTTATTCTGTTAAAACTAATTTAATCTATATATCAATATTTTGTTTGATATTCCAGTGAATACAGTAATCCAAAAGATAATGAACTTATTGTATTCATCAGTTTTATCTTTGTAAATACACCTAGAGACATTACAATTTACAAAAGCTATCCCTTAAAAGGATTAATGATTATATCAATACCTGAAAGAATACCAATAAATAATTGGTAACTTGAAAGCTTTTGGAAAATCAATATGAGTGAATTTCTGCTGTAAAAGCTCAGCCTTTAAAATTAATTATGTCTTTATATGGTTTTAAGTGTGTTAAATTCATCTTAGTGGAATTTTATTACATTATAAGATACAAATGATATCTTTTTTCCAATTGGAATTTTTTAAAGTGCACCTGGATAAAGTTTCTCAGACATTTGTTTAATGACTAGATTACAGTTTTATGCATATCCTATAGTTAGTTAGTTGTTTAATTATTTTAAAGTTATTACTGTATTATTTTGAGTATAAGATGAATTTTTTATCCAAATTTTGGACTCAGAAAAATGGGGGTGCATTTTAAATTCGAAACAAACATTTTATCAACTTATAAATTTTTTTTTTTCAATTTTCCAAGCTTAAAATCTTACAGCGTCTTAAATTGGCCAAGGAGGGGGCATATTATATTCAAATTAATATGGTATTATTATGTAATATGGTATGGTTTAATAAAAGTTCTCCCAAGAAGAAAATACTATTTATGAAGATATTGGTAATACAGTGTATTTATCAGAGAAATTGGGTATAAATGTGTGTTCATAATTCTATTATGCATTGGAGATTCGTGTTAAACTTTAAGCTAAGGTAAAATATGATAATTCCATGTTCTCGTGTGTTTTATTGATCTCTTAAATCAACTCCATATTTTCTATAATAAAAAATATTCCAAATAGACAGTTATATGGTTATCCCTTTTATTTTGCCCAAGAGATACTCATATGAGTTAATTAAGAGCATATAGTATATTGAATTATTCTTGTAGCATTGCTAACCACAAATATTGTTTAGTAGAGATCGACTCCTAGTGATATTGTGTTAATGTTTAGCCCTAATATGAGCACCTACCATGGTCAGTTATCATTAAAGTTATATATTTTAAAAATAATAATATGAATTGGGTAAATGCCTTACTCGTTCATGAGAGGGTTAAACAATAAGTTTGATACCTATAAGAAGAGATTGTTATTATTATTATTAGCATATTTAAGATGCAACAAAACATTTTTGTACTTTATCTGTAGTTAATAAATAAGTTTTAAATAAACACTGTACAACTTTTCTCCAGTGGAGTATTCTATTGTCACATCACATTTTGGATAAAACATATTTATGACTGAAGTAGATATTTATAATCAAGTTGAAAGCATTTGTCAAGCGTTGGTGGCCTAGTGGTTAGCATAGCTGCCTTCCAAGCAGCTGGCCCGAGTTCTCTTCCCGGTCAATGCATTTGACATGAAAGGAGAAAATATTTATTAAATTTAGCAATGCGAAACGATTTACAATCTTTTCAGAGAACTTATTGTTATTATGATTAAGTTTGTCTGATATTTTTTTATAATAGTTTATTATTATTAGATTAATTGTTATATATTTTTTATTATATAGCTGTCATTAATTGGTAGATCATTATTGTCATCTACAAATTTTATAAATAAATATGGTCACAATTACACTTTATTTTAAATAATATTTTCTTTATTCATTTACTTGCATCATTTTAATACTAAATTTGTTGAAATATGAATAGATACAATAAAATCTCTTTGCTATTTAGTCATATCAAAAATAAATCATTGAGAATAATAATTTTCAGAGTGGTAATTATTATATTTCATTAAGAAGCTTGAGATAATTGTTTGTTCCAAACAAAATGCTACATGAGAATTAAGAACTAACTTCCTAGCCTTATTAAATATAATACACAAGAAGTTCTATTAGAAGAATTATTCATCCATTAGATACACATTTATATAGTTGATGTGCTATGAGAGTGCCCTGAGATAATATTAAAGTTATGAGGATATCCTCAGATCTTGCTGATTTTAATATATTTAGATTTACACATATCTATTCAAATGGATGGTATTTGTTTATTAATAGTGATATTAGTCGAGTAAATAACTTTTTATAGATATTAAGCTTTATATATATATTTTTTTGTAAAAGCATTATCATATGTGTTTGAAAAGGAAGGTTTTTAACAAATGGATTTTACCAGTTCTTACTTATGGATCTGAGACTTGGACACTTAATAGAAGAGCAATACAGAGACTCCAAAACACTCAAAGAAGTATTGAGAGATTCATGTTGGGAGTAACAAGAAGAGATCAAAAACGCAATGTATGGGTAAGAGAACAAACAGGTGTTACTGACCTCATTGAAAAAATTAAAAGATTGAAGTGGAGTTGGGCTGGACATATTGCTAGAGGAGATGATAATAGATGGACAATTGAAATCTTAAACTGGATTCCAAGAGATTGTAAAAGACACAGAAAGAGACCACATGTGAGATGGATGGATGAAATAAGAAAGTGTGCAGGGGTGATGTGGAGAAGAGAAGCTAAAGATCAGAGAAGATGGATTAAACTTGGAGAGACCTTCATCCTGCAGTGGATTGATAATGATTGATTATGATGATATTATTAAAACACTTCATATGTGGGTCTAATTTTAGTTTAGTCTCTCACTCAGCCTCTTTTCTGGTCATGTCATTAATAAATGATTAAAATATATATTCTAAAGCACAAGATAATACTTTTTAAGAGAATAGATCAATCCATCTTCTTTCGTTTTTCTCAATTTATTTATAGAGGCTTATCTGAAGCACTTTGGAAAAAAGCATGAGGATTTTAAATCAATCATATAACTTTTTTAAAGCTATATTTCAAATTGCTTTATATTATTTTAATTGATATTTGAAAATTTTCAATTTACTGCTTGTCAATACCAAATTAAATAATGAATATATAAATATAAACTTCCCATTAATATTATATAATAAATTGAGATTAATACTCTAACATCGGTTTATCAAGTAAATGAAATACTCAATCCAAAACATAAGTTAAACTTTTTAAGAGAAAAGATCAGCCCATCCTCTCTTTTACATCAATTTATAAAGGTCTTATATGAAGCATTTTGGAAAGAAAGCTTGAAGTTTTTAAATCAATCATTAGTTCATTTCAAATTGCATTATATTATTTTGATTGATATTTGCAAAATAAATAAATTTAGGTAAAAGAAAGAAGATGGATTGATCTTATCGCTTAAAAAGTTTTATCTTGTGCTTTGGATTGAGAATATTTCATTTTCTTTAATCAGGATTGGAGTATTAATTTCAATTTATTACATAATATTAACTGCTGTGAGTTTTATATTTATATATTATAATAGTAGATAGAAGAAAAAAGATGGAATATGAGTGAAGATCAAATGCTAAACTATACTATGCCACATATAGATGCAGCCAAACTAAATGTAAAAATAGATGATTAAATAATATGCACAATCTAAATAGACTAGTTTTAAGCTTATGGCTTTCTTCAGTGAGGAGTTTGGATCTTGGAATAGAGCACCTTGACCTTTAGGATCTTGTGCACCTCAATGCTGAAAGCGATAAACTTGAATCTAGTCTAAGGATATTGGATAGGACAATACAGGATAAGGACTTTTTAAGCACTATCATCAATTATTTAAAGTTTAGGTGGCATAGCAATGGTGGAATGTATGCTGCTAAAATAGCAATATGTAAGTTAGAATCGTGATACAATCATAATATTTTAGTATTTATTCAAATATGTTATTGATAATATCTTTGAAGAATTATTTATTGAACTAGTACATATGAGATAGAAAGACCCCCCCCCCATGCTTTAAGAACATGCAAACCGATGAGTGAAGGGTCTGGGTGTTATGATGAAAACAATTGATAAATAATATTATTGTAAATTACTTAAAGAAAACCTTATTTAAGAAGGTTTGCCACCTAGTGTTTCAATAAATAAAAACAAAATACAATAGAGCAATTCTTATGGTAAAAGTCATCATTATTCTTCTGAATTAATTCTATTTTATTCATAGGATTTACAAATAAATGTTTTTATTTTGTCACTTACTATTGGTGAGGATTTAAACCTGAAATAATAAAATAATACCATTACACCAGTAAAGAAATGATATAAGTACTTATATAATTGGCTGAGTACTCATTAGTGCCATCAAATAATTGCACTCTGGTTACCATTACATAATTGGTGCCAACAATGTTGAAGGCTCGAACATCCTTTTTCTGATGAAGCAGATTCGCAGTTGACTGTGTGGTATATATGTATAAAATATAAAAAAAATAGTTTTTAGGGAAATAACCTGAAATTAAAAGGCAATATTAGAGTCGAATGAAAGTAGCTCTGGATAGCATTATGCTAGGGTAGAGACTGGATGTTGCTATTAATTCATGAAATAATTGAGAAAAAGAATAAATTATGTAAAAATAAGATAAAGTGAAGAAAAAATAATGAATTGAAAATTTTTAAGTATTTATATAGAAGATACTAATGATAACACATTCAGAGAAAAATAGCAACAAATAATTATGGATTCACTCAGTACAGCAGAAGTATAATCTATAGAAGCAGAGCCAGTGATTCAAAAGGAAAAGTTGACTGTGCAAATGCAAGAGCAGAAGCCAGCCATAGTCACATTGGAAATATTACAGGAAGAAATGAAAAAACAAGAAAAAATTGTACTGTTTTATTAGATCATGTCAGCCACTTGATGGCATTGTTGCTATGCAAAAACACATAAAAAATGTTACCAGGCCCACCCCATTATTTGTGAAAGAATAACTCCTACGGATTAACATAATTCATTTATTTCCTTAATAAATTTACTGGAACAATTTTACGTAAATATATGTTACTGCAAAAATTTTATTATAGAATTCCCCATGTATATCACCACTGGCTGGCAAAAACACCCCCCCCCCTCACCACAAACTTTACAAAGTCTACTAGCGTTGCTTGAGAGATAACTAACTACATCATGGTGGAATAAAATGCTTTAATTACTGAACTGTCTTTTACTTTTGGGGGGTCATTTTTGAAAAGGAAAGGTATTTATTTATTGATTGATTTATTACAATAGCTATTTTTGAAAGAAAATGTGTATGGATATTAATGGCACATGTATTAAGAATAATTAAATAATTTCCAATTCGATTGTTTTTGTTTTTTAAGATTAATAAATGTATTCTTTTGATAATTTTTTTTCATTTCTGGATAGAACTATGAAAAATTTTACAGTCATACATTTTATCCAAAGGCTTAATATAAGTCATTGATTTCCTTAATCAATTCCTGTAATTTAGTCTAGAACAATTTTACGCTACAAAAAATTTAAAAAGCTTTAACTACAAGTGGCCAAAAATTTCATGTTAGTCCTGCAATGTAGGGCAGATGGCATGCCTTTTCATATCTGCAACAATTAAAACTTTATCAATTGACGTATCTTATTTCAAAGATTCTATTAGAGTAGAATTAATTAATTCTCCATGTACATCAGCTTCTGTGGATGGTAGTTGCCCCAATTTCAAACTGTCCATTTTCAAGTCAGCCATTTTATTTGTCATGGATGTGTTCTCATGCAAACGTGACTTTTTGCATGAGCTGGTCAAACTCTTACTTAGACATATCCTTTTTGAATTTTTTTAAGGTTCCATGTTGAGTAGGGAAGCATGGCGATGGGTTGACAATTTTTAGGAGATAATAATAGGTCAGATGACTTGCAAGCCAATTTCTTTGACATGCATATTTGAAGAATTGTGGCAGACTGAAGTCCGGACACCCTCATACAATAGTGTAGTAAACTTTGAACTGTGAGCCTTGGGATAAAGTGTGTAACACTAAAGCAGGCTGGCCACTGAATGGCATCTTTCTGGCTTTATAGCATAGAAATAACTGCACTGGCTGCCACATTTAAACAGCCTCTTTCTGTGCTTTATATATAGGCCTAGAAGGTGGCAGCCATGTAAATGGCATATTTATGTGCTTTTGCATATAAATAGCATCGTCATGCGGATGACATGATCTAATAGAACTACCAAAAAAAATAGTTCAAAACCAAGAAGAAATAAAAAAAAATGGATCAAAATAAAGAAAAAATGATGGAAGAGATATATATTCAAAATACAGTAGAAATGAAGCAAAATCATAAAAAAATAAAAAGAAATGTATATCCAAATTAATGAAAGAAAAATTTCAGGTCATGGAAAATAGTATAATTATGCTGAAGAAAGATATAAAAAAAAAACAAATAAATTAACAAGTACAGAAGAAGATGGAGTTTGTAGAAAATTTATATCTAGATGTATAAGATATGGCTCAGGAAGCTGTCAAAACATGAAGGTCAAGTTCAAGAAACAATTTTAAGCATGTGTGAGAGATTAGAAAAGCTAGAATTGAAAGGTGAAGAAAAGGTGGTGAGATTTCAAATTGAAGATGCTGCATTAAAAAAAATAACTTAAATATTCACATATTGCAGAAACACAGGAAGATGTAGTCATTATGAATGGCATTAAGGGCGATTATAATAAATTAAAAGAGAGTACAATAAACTGGTTTGAGGAAACCATAATATAAAGAAGGGAATAAATGTAATACAATGGATACAAAGTTTAATGAGAAACATATAGACATTGTGAGAAATTTAATTATATTAATTTATAAAAATGCAAACTTTCAGGGACAATACAGGATAGATGCTAATACATCTGGATAACCTACAAAGCTGTTTTGATTTAAATCAACTGGTAAAAAAGGAATAAGTGGCAATCACATATAACCATTTAAACAGATCTGCTAAGGAGTAGTGGAATTCATTAATAATTAAACCATTTATTCAGAGTATAGGAAACAAATTCTGAGTAATTTTTGGTTAGAAAAGAGGAAACTATCAAGTGTAGATCATGCAAGAGAAATTCCATATTAAAGGATGTGAAATGTATACCCAGCCTTTTAGAAGACAAGTTGCCAAACTATGAATGTCTGCATGCAGAATCATCAAAAGCCAGATATTAGACTAATAAGGCATAATTTACCATTTCTGATAGATCAGATGGTCATAAGTACAGATAGAAAGACTGTTGAAGAGGTTCCTGTTTTCCTGAATGCATTGGATATGAGCTATCATAATCAGAATGAAGAAAATAAACTCCCCATAGTCAGCCAGCAATAATTAATAAGGGTGATTTGTTTATCGACAGTTTTAAAATCAAGCAGAATCAAAAATATCAACCCTATAGATAGGTATCAATTTGTATCTCATAAAGTAGCTGCTTTAACAAATTATTGTTATAGAAATAATATTATAACAATAATATTAAATGATTCTAGTGGGGTACATTTGTTTCAAAAAGGTCTATTTTATAAAGATTATTTGAGTGTTGGCCACTCTGTTAAATTTATTAAAAGTATTTTATTTAATAATAATATTTGTAATGATGTAAAGGATAAAGAAAATTATGATTTTTTTTGCCTTTTAAATTGTCTTCTCATAAAATTGTATGTAAAAATAATAATTTGTTTAGAAATAAGAAAATTGCTTGGAAAAGGAGTATTACTTGGAATAATTTATTAAATAACACAAAGGAAATTTTTGATAGACTATTTTTGGAGTAGTGTATATTATCCCTTGTTTTTGTAAGGTCTATATAGGTTAGAGCAGTCTGTGCTTAAATGAAAGAATAAAGTTATATAGAAGTAGGGTTAGAAATAAATATCTTAGCTCTGCTTTTTTGATGAAGCGAAGGTTGTCTTCTTTGAGAGAAATGAAATAAAAAGAAAAATTAAAGAATCTTTATTATTAAAAATTTAGATTCTGAAGCAATTAATTTATTTAAAAGTTCTTTTAATATTAAGAGTGTATGTGAAGTAAGTAGAAATGTGGGTAAAAGTTTAGTTTTATCATAGGTAGCATTTAAAAGTATAAAAAATTCTCTAGATGGTTGATGATGACACATACATGAGTCACAGTAGTGCAAAAATTTCAATCATTAATTTTTCTACAGAAAAACAATTTAGGGGAAGATTATATTCATCAAGTTTATTAGATTGTAAAGAGTTAGAGTTTTCCGTCCATATTTAATTCTATAGATATTAATATTTGTATACAATTTTAATTGAATGAAGAGCTAAGATGGTTATAGGTTATTCATCTGAAAGAAAAAGACTAAGTTTGATTGAAACCTAAAAAATTGCAATTTTCCTTTTAATTTAACATTCAGATCATGGGCTTAGTAGACAGATCTACAGATATATGATTTAGCACAGATAAGTGTTCTCTGGAAACATGATGAATCACTGTTTGGTATATTGTTTTCATGAAGATTGTGTCAACAGTTGTATCAAGTTTTTAAATGATACTAATTGTAAATCAGAATTTGAATTTTATTTTACATATAACATATCTTACTTGCTTTATGAGAAATAAATATATATTACTACTTAAACACTTTGCTATTCGTCATACACACATATTTATCAGTTACTGAATTAAAACTACTGATAGGATCAGCAGTGGATATGAAGATTAAATATAAATAACTTGTCTTATAGAATAAATAAGTTATGCATTCTTTAAAAGCTTGATAATTTCTGTTGATACATTCAATACTTTCCATGTCTTATCTCTGCTTTTTTTTATTATTTCATCTTCATTTTTTTTATCTTACCATCTTCAATTAATTTAATATAGAATTCAATCATGAAATTGTTATGCCATCAATTCTTTCTCTGCACTAACTGTGTCAAAAAGATTGTTTGTACAATCATATTTATGTTAATGCATTTTCTCCCTTTTATGGAAAAGGCACAGCGTTGAAAAAACAATGGTGAAAACACATTTAATAGACAAGTAGTCATTATTCTTGATCCTTGCATGGACTTGTATAATCAATAAAGAGTTATTTTGAAACTGTATGGTATATGAATTTTATTCTTTATGTAATTATATTTTAAGAATCCACATTTCAGATCCACTCACCAAATGTATTTTAAAAATAGTCTATCTTGCAAAATCTGGCTATGTCACAGTGACTAACCGATTGTTTATTGTAACAATAAAAATAATTGTAAAATTATTAATCGTGAAAGTGGGGGTAAAAAGTTTAGCATTAAAAGTGCAAAAGTTAAGACATAAAATAAGCATGGGCTTAGCAATTGTAAAAGTACTATTTTATACTTAACATAATCTCAATACTCATGAGAACAAGCCAGTGTTAACTTTTATCTTTAGCTAGCTAGATTGGCTATGAGTTATATACCTGGGGGGACAAATCTTATTATAAAGACCATTTAGCCTAGACTTTAACTCCCAAGTCACGAAAATGATAATCTAGATATGTTTTGCTGATTAAAATTGGACAGATGTTTTTTTATATAAATATGGTATCAATAGCACATTCATAGCTTTTATTATTATTTTACTGTACATGCGATCTATTATAAACTTAACCATGGATGCAAATAAAAAACAAACTCTTATCGTCGGTTAAAACATCATATCTAAGTTCACCACATATCTATACAAATATATATGCTCTGATTTTAATTAGTGTGCTGTGGTTAAATATCAATTCTATATATGTTTTCATTAACATTATATATTGTTTTCAGATTAGATAAAAGTTTTTCTTGTGTCTCATATAACACTCCAAATAGTAATTCTGCTAATTAATTCTTCTTTCCGGATTAGAATCTCGATTAGAGTTTCCGGGATATAGAATATCATCGTAATACTTTGTTTTAGAAGTTAAGTTTAATGCTGTTATGGCTTTCTTATATTTTATCGTTGTAATTACTATTACGTTAACTTCAAGAGATGTTGCAGCCACTTTTTCTAAAAGAAGTAAGAATAATATTAGAATTATTCTTCATTAAAAAAAAAAGATTTAAATTAGTTGTAGAAGATGAAAAAAATATTTAATTAATAACGAACATCTTTTTTTAATTATTATTTAATTAGTAAAAATGCTGGAGTCGCTTTCTCTTATCTTTTTCTACACATACGTAAACAAACCATGGAATGAATTGTAGCAATAAAAGTCTTAACACTAGGGCTAACGAAATTACTATATATAAACAACCTCTTTCTGTATATATTAAATTTGGTATCCAAAATAAGTAAAACAATATACCAAAGTATTACGACAATTCAATCTTCATTGGTGGTAATCCTCTTAACACAAGTATTGTATTTTCAATTTCAGAACTACATATATAAACATCCGTTGTGAATAGTTTACAAATAAATTATTTGAATAATATATTTATAATTTGATACATATATATGAAAATAAGATTGAATTAAAATACATTTTTTGTGATTTTATTATGTATAAAAATTTTTGTTTTCTTTATGTTTAATTTATTATAAGGTATTTCATCATCGTCGTAATTTTCCACCCACTTCAGAATGAAGATCTCTAAGTTTAATCTAATTTTTCTGACCCACAGTGTTTCTTCTCATCATCATGCCAACAAATTTTCATATTTCACTGATTCTTCTCACATGTGATCTCTTTCTAGACCTTTGACAATCTCTTGGAATTCAATTTAAAAGTCTATTAACGAATAATATTTCTATAGTGTACTTTCCACTACACCGCTTCCACGTAAGATAGGGACTGGTTTCTATCTGCTTGTACTTGGATGAATGGGAGAAAAAATTGTTAAATGAAGCAAAGAAAAGAAAGGGATTGATAAACAAATTAACAGTGTTCTCATATAATAAATATGTAGCTAGAATTGCATGGAAGGGATTGGCAGTAGCAGGGTTAACATATGGTAACGATGTATTATGTGTTAGTAAAAGGGGTATTAGATTACTTAGAAAAAGTACAAAGAGAAGTAGGAAGGCATGCATTAGATGCAGATGTGTGGATGGCAAAGAAGGCAGTTCAAGAGATGCAAAAAGCAAAATGAAAATGTTTGGTAGATTGCAGTTTATGGATAATAAAAAGAATATCCAAAATAGTATTTAATTGTGTTATGAATAAAGGGCAGGCAACAAGATGGATGAGAAAGGTAATGTGATATGCAGAAGATTTGAATAAAGAATTTATGTCAATATACTTATACAAAAGGTGGAAAGATTCTGTTAGGAAAATTGTTGAGTGTTATAGTGGTAAGGAATGGGATAGAAGAATAGATGCATTAATAAAGAATATGGAGATGGAGAACTAGTATGGAGAGTAAAAAGAATTTAAATATATATAGAAGTCAATGGAGTATTGGGTGTGGAATAATTTATGATAATAGTAAAGAAAGTAGTTTACTGTATAAGGCTCGAATGGGATCTTTAGCAACAAGGGAATTTACACAGATATGGGAAAATATGGGTGATTTAGTCTGCAAATTGTGTAAGGAATGCATAGAAAATATTAGGCATCTGTTAATTGAATGTAAATGCCTGAAAGCAGAAGGGTACAAATAATGAAGTTGTGGAAGAGTAAATATAAACAAAGTGATTATACAGAAAGTGGGTTATAGGTTTTTATGCTGGGTTTGGGAAAAGATAAGGGGGATTTAGATATAAAGGCCTTGGAGTTGACAAAGATTATGTTGTTGAAATGGGATAGAACAGGATATGGAAAAACATAGTGGGGAATGGAAAGGGAAGTTAAAGTGGCTAACAGGTTTCTCTGGGCATAGTTGCTGAGAGATTCCTGACTTTGTAAAAGGAGAAGTCACTGTGCATCACATCATATCAACATCTTCTGC